>VZRV01000676.1:69663-106465 GCA_013398115.1 Falcunculus frontatus
TTTTTTTTTTTCCTTTGCAGTTTTCCAATTTCAAAACCGAAAAAAAAAAAAAAATTAAAAAAAAAAAAAAAAAGGAGAAAGAAGAGGAACGGCGCAAGGAAATATCCGCGTATTTGTCCCGGCAGCCGGGAGAGGGCTTTGGATGAAGGGGCTGCAGCGGGCTCCGCTCCGCCGGCTCCGGGAGCGGCCCGGGCTGCTCGGGGCACAGCGGGGCCGCTCCGCGCCCGGGGCTCCGCGCTGCCCCCGCACTTACCGGGCCGCCGCCGCCGCGCTGCTCCGCTCCGCGCCGCGGGGAAGGGGCCGCGGGACCCCGGGAGCCGGAGGGAGGGGCCGGAAAGCGGCGGCGGGGGGGTTGTCCAACCTGACACCGGCCGGGCGGGACGGGAGCCCCGGGCAGGCGGCGGAGCGCGGCCGGAGCCGCCGGGACAATGAGATGGGCGGTGTGGGGAGGCTCACGGGCACCGCAGCTGCCCGCGGACGAGCTCCTGGCGACCGCAGCTACAAAGGAAAAAGAAAAAGCCGGGGGTGAGAGGTGAGCGCCGCGCCTCTCCTGCCTCCGGCTCTGCCCAGGTTAGCCCCGCTCTGCCGACCAAAGGTGGCTCCGAAATTGTACCATAAGTAGGGCTTTTCAAAATTTCTTTCTGTCGCACAGCTGCTTACTGAGCTCTAAGGAGCCCCAAACTCACCTCGCCCTCAGGGAAGCATTTGGTGATCGGATCCCGATCTGTTCATCGAGAGGGTCCGGCTGTCGTATGACAAAAGCGACTGTTTATAGAAACCCATCCTGGGATAAATTAGAGACAAGTCCCAGGGACGAACGAAGTCCCTGCAACAAACACTATGTCATCGGGAAAACATCCCTCCTCAGAGGGTCTCAGGAATAACCCGGGTGTGCTCCGGGCCAGACTGTGGGCTGTGCCTGTGAGCTCGGGGGCTCAGTCACAGGGAGCCTCTTGTCCTGCATGGGGAGCTCGGGGACCTCTCTTTGGGCACCAGGCTCGGTTTCCTGCTTCATTTCCATCCCTTCAGCACACGCTGTTTCCAGCCTGGCTGTCAGGCCAGCCCTGAAGCTCTGTCCCTGGGGCAGGCAGCACCGAGACATACAGCCGGGATGTTTTTACACTGCAGAGCTCCTCCATCTCCTCAGACACTTGGTTATGGGAAGAAGAGACCCTGTTTGGTGCCCACTGGAGCTGTTGGCAGGACAGCTCTGCCCAAGCCTGCAGGGAAGGCTGGCAGGAGCATGGCAGTGTCCCACCAAGGCCACCCGTCCAGCCCACAGCCACACAGCTCTGCAGCACCAGTCTGACCCTGTCCCTGTCCATGGGGACAGCTGCAAACAGCCTTAGGAGGCACCACAGCATCCATGGCCTGGCTGCCAGCTTTGCCTTTCCCCACAACCAAGGGATGCAGCAGAATCTACTGCTACAATCAGAGGTGGGAGCTCCCTGCAGTGCTTGGTCACCTTCCTCCTCCTTCTCTTCCTCATCGCAAACTCAGCCTGGCCCAATCTATGACACTAAAAATGCAACTTCTCAAAGAAACTTTGGAGCTGGCCCTGGCTCTCAACTCCCATTCACAGGCAGGACTGAAGTCTGCACAGACAAAATGTGCATACAATTAGGGAAAAGTAGCAGGGTAAGAGTTTCCATTTCTGAAATGTGGTATCCTGTCTCCAACACAGCCAGTGCTTGGGAAAGTGGGACTGTCTTATTGTGTGATGCTGCAGTGGATGTGGGAAGGGTCCTCCCATTGCTGCTGGACACCCTGAGGGATGGACTGACTACACAGAATCATTGTGTAACTTCAGCCAGAGAGAAAAATGCTATTTACTGTGTAAGCAAACAATCAACCCTCCCAAAATATTCCTAAACAGTCTTGAATTTCATACGGAGGAAAAATGAAAGCATAGGAAGACCAGAGGACTCTGATTGCTCTCTGCCTCTGTGGAGATGCATCATGAGCACTGCTGCTCCAAAAGCAGTGTTCCGGTCCCCTTAAATTGTCTGGTGACAGCCCATGAGTGCCACTTGCTGGCCCCCACTGCAGCAGGAGCAGAGGGGAGCAGCAGAGCCGGGGTAATGCCTCATCTGGGCTGAGAGCGAGCCCACATCTGCCAGCCCAACACCCTGAGCTGTGTGTTTGAGGAAGACCAGGAGAGACCAAAGGAGTCAGGACTGTGATAAAACTAAACCAGGAATTACAGGAGACTCCCAAAATCACGCCAGCAGCTTTTCCTCTTAAAGCCATGATGCCCTAAGCAAAGTAAAGTCTGTAGCAGGGTTGAATTCTCTCAGACCAATTGATGCACATGGGAGATACCTGAGCAGCTCTCAGGTACCCAAATCCTTCCTCAGACCTAAGAGGGGGTGCAAGCTGCACCCCTGGCTCTGGTAGATCTTCAACATGAGGTTTCCTCTCCCCAAAACACCCACTGACTGTTACCACCAACACAACCTACACAGGCAGGGGCAGCAGGAGATCCCAACCAGACCCATCAAAGACAAAATGTGAAAAATTCTTCTCGCCACTTGCTCAGCCACATTTCCAACACCCAGAGCTGAGGGTATAGCAAGAGGGGGGCCTTTAGGAGGAAACCTGAAGAAAACATGACCCTGTGCTTTGACCCTTGAGGTTTGTTGGAACCCCTTTAGTAGGGGAGGGGCGTGGGGAAGTCGTGTGCAGGGTCTGAGTCTTGTGGCTGGCAGCTGGAGACTGAGCCAAAGGAGAGCACAGTGGCATTGCCAGGGTGGGTGACTGACACGGGGAGCAAACTCTGCCCTGCCCTGCTGATGGCCTGGCACACCACAGGACAAACAATGCATCCCTCTCCATGCCAGCGTAAAACAGCAGGAACAGATGCAGCACAGCTCTGGAGGGCCTTACTGGTGAGAACAGAAACTCCTTACACAGCAAAACTACATTTAAATAACCTGCCAGCTCAGCTCTGCTGCACCTCACCAGAGCACCACTCACCTGGATGAACCCAGGAAGTTCTAAACCTAACCCAGAAGTTGGAGCCCTGTGCTGGTGGCCTGTCCTCAGGCAGTGCTTTCACTCAATTTATCCAAGTAAAAAAAATTACTCTGTTTCTGAGCCATATTTTTAACAACATAAGATCACTTGATATGTTTTGCTTTGACTTCAAGTGACACTGAAGAACTAATACATCCAGGATTTAATGGAGAGAGGCTAAATGGAAATATCCATCATTTCTGAATGAAAGAAAACTGACAGCATTGTCTGGGGACTGAAAGGATAGGGCAGGTCATGTGAATCCACACAAAGACAGGGCAGCCTCCTCATGGGTGGGATGAGCACATACCCACTCAGGGACTAGCTTTGGAAAGCAAAACTAACTCGATGGAAGTCTGACTTCAGGAGAAAAGCTTGGACTTGAATTCATCCCTTTTTTTGCACGTCCAACACTCCTGAAGCTCTGAGCTCTGCACTGTGCACCAAAGGGGAGAGGGTAGCACTGCCTCCTTCCAAGAGAGGCAGGGAACCAGAGCACAGAGAAACCTCTGGACATGGGGGGGTTAATCCTTGACTCACTTAGAAACAACTTATTTTCCAAATAAAAGCCCCAAAGAAGAGGAACCAAACCAGAAGAGAGAAGATGGGCCATTTTAAAATTCCCAAGCTAAGATTTTAAAAAGTCTCTAGTGATTCCTAAGCAACCATTTCCTAATTGCAGACCAGTGGGAACAACACCACCAGTGTCCTCTGCCCCTGTAAACTGCAGGAACTGTTTTGTCACATCTCTTCCATGACTCTCCCTTCCACATGGCTCTAGCATTCCCACTTTAAAGTGGTGCTGCTCTGGTTGAACAGCCACGGAGCAGGGCAGCCTCAGACTGAAATATTTGTTTGCGTGTCCTCATCCAACCACAGTTTTTCAGCATTTGGGAAGATGTCACAAAGCAGCAGAAAACAATGCCTCCCTGGCCAGAGTCAGACCACTCCACAGCGTGCCTTTCATTGCACTGGATGGTTGAGAAACAGAAGAAATGCACAGCTCACACAGGAAAAGCCTTCAGCAGATGTTGCTGCTTTCAAACACCACAGAGTCACTATTCTAGCACATTTCCTACGAGAGGAAATAGACCAGCTCAAAGCAAACAAATCAGTTACACTCTGTGTCTACTCTGAGCCCATGGAGAGCAGCTCACACCATTCTGGGGATTTCTGATCACCAGGACTTGTAAAGGTTCGCTGGGACCTGCACAGTGGAACTCGTAAAGGGAAAAGTTAAAGAAGCAGCCTACAGGAGGAGATTCCTGCAGGGTGAGAATTACCCACAGTTCAGGAGGGAAACAGCATCTCCCTTTCCTTATCATCAGCCCATTTTTCTGCAGGTGTTGGTCACATTCACTCTCTGCTGTACCCATTCAGAGCCCTGGGAGGAAATGAGGTTGTGCATGTGAAACAGAGTAAAGCTTAATTCTTCAAGCCAGGAGCAAATGTGCCTGACAGTGACTTGCCATTAATTTAATGTACTGGCAAGGCAAGAGCACTTATAAGCAGCATTTGATAAAGTATTCTTTCAGATTCTGACATTTTACTGCCAGTGTCTGAGAAATGTACCCAAATTTGACATCAAAAGGCTCTTCAAGGGAAATAGCAGGACAATTATCTTTATCTTGGAACCTGATTTGAAACTGCTCCTGGTTCTCGAACTTTTTCACCGCTAGTAATCGATGGAAATCAGCACTCTGATGGCAGCAAATGTCACCTCAGCGAGAGCCTTCAGAGGGCAAAGGCTGCAAAGAGAGGCAGGGTGAGCTCTCTGTCTACCCCAGGGCTGGTACCTTCCCTTTTGTCACACGTGAAGCTCCCAAGAAACCCAACCCAAACACATCAGACACACTTTAGCCTGGACTGATTTCCAAATACGCAGTAGAGGCTCAGATCTGACATCCAGTGAGTGGGCAGAGTGGTGTTTTCCCCAGTCACCCCTGCTGGTATCTCCCATTTCCACCTGGCCATCCCAGTCCCTCTCACTGCATCCTCTGCACCTGAACATTTTGAGAGTGGAGAAGTTGAAGACACAACTGAAACAACGCATTTCTTCTTATTGTTTTCTCTTTTGGGACTGCTCAGTATTGACCTTGAAAGTTTTCAAAGAACAGAAGCAGCTCGAGCTGACTAATGCAGACTGACAAAATCCACTTTGGATTTGCTACAGCACATTACGTGCAGGTTGTAAACAGAACAAACACCCAAGATAAGAGTGATGGCCAACAGGCTGCACCCCGTGAAGCCACCCTCAGAGTCATGATCTTTATGATTCTGAAACATGTTCCTAATTTAGGAAGGATCAAGTATTGAAAAGCCATTTCAGCACAAACATTTTACGAACATTTAAGGCTGCCAACCAGGACCCAGAGCCCACGGGCTCTTTCTGTGTGGGCTGTTTTCATGTGGTTTTTTGCACCCACATCCAGCTCTGTTCCATCAGCAGGATCCTCTGTGGGTGCAGATGTGCCAGCACTGCACCCAGCCGTGCTGGGTACAGCAGGGGGAGGACACAGGAGAGGCTCCAGTGGGAAAGCCAGAGGGGATACAGAGAGGAAGGAGACAGCGAGCAGGGGGAAGTCTAGAAATTTGTGAAGGTATCATTCTGGGCCTGAATATTCCCCCCTAGATTCCATCTGCAAGTTCACCTCCCCTGTAACACACTCCATTACCCACCCAAAATGAGGGGATTGTGTTTCCAGCCCTGAAGGGAGGTATGATTTCCATCTGCTATTTCTGCATTTCTCTGCACGGGAAGTCTCATCTCCCCAGCTCTGCTGTGCTGTCTGGAGTTACCTGCTGCCTTTGCCCCCTCACTGAACTGTCAGAAAATTGCCAGAAACATCAGCCCTTCAAAACCACTCGAATCATAAACAGGACTACCTCTGTCTCATCTCCAGGGCTCACACACACAGAGGGGAGCACTGGTTAAGCCTCCCACAGCTCCCTGCTGTCCAGCAGGATCTCAGATCCCAGCAGCACTTCACAGCACCTTGATAACCAGGGCTGCTGCTTTGTCTCTCCCGCTCCAACACCAGGCACTGCTCCATCCTCACACACGACTCTGTCCTAACCAGCACCTGAGTGTTTGAGAGGAGCCTGCTGCAAGCCCAGCCAGGTGACACACAGGACAAAGGAGGGACTGTCACTGCTGATGAGAGGTTTCCAGCTCAGCCCACACAGGCAGAGCCCTGCTGCCAAGGAGTGTGGGTCGTTGGCAAGCTGGAAGGTACAGCAAGGTCCCATTTGACAAAGGAGTGCATAAACCCTTATAATTACTCGTCACAGATCGTTGTCTTCCTCTGGTGAATGGCTTAAATAAAAACTTTTGCACTGAGGCCAAGAATGCAGGGTCTGAGCCCAAGTAACATCCTGCGATGGTAATAAATACCTACTGCACAAATAAACCACCAGAAGGGCTGTTTCCCCAGATGTGACAGAGTTACCCCGTGCACAAGCTGCCCTTTGATGCTGCCTGCTCACCCAGCCTCAGGCTCACAGCACCTCTTCCACAGAAAACCAGTCCTCTGTTTAAAATAACCCAATTGGGGCAGAAACTAAAGTACTGTTATTGAATATGCAGTTATTGTCATTGCTACTGCCTCACTTCTTTTAAAATGCAGATGACCCAAAGCAAAGAGTAAAACTGTGGTTTCCCTGCTGTGGAAAACGGGTGACAGTCACCAAGTGCTGGCAGAGGAGCTCCCTGCTCCAGCCAGAAGGAAGGCCTTACATTAGAGGCTTTGCAAATTGGATAAGGTGTGGAGCTAATAAAAACTTGAACCAGCCCGGAAACCTGATGATTAAATCTTGGAAAGCTGAAGGCCGTGTGAGCTGGTTAGTTCTGACTTCTGCCGTGATGGGTCTCTAACATGTGAAAGTTATCATCTCACGAGGCAAACATCCCTGTTGTTGGGCAGTGCAGACACACAGCCAGCCAAGCTCTGAACAAAACCAGCTCAGGAGCCCCACAGGGACTATTTGGACATCTCACCCTGCACAAATATACCCAGTTCACACAAAATCATCTCAGTTCAAAGTTAAAAATGACTCCTAATGTTACCTGCTCTGGAAAATCCAACTGCAATGTTTCATTTTCTTTTTTTCTACCACAGCCGAAACTGCAGCGTTGGGGCTGGGTCCATGCAATAGGCATCCACATCCAGCACACACTTCCTTCCTGAATTTATGGATGCTGCTGTGCAGGAAAATAACAGGGCTGTAATAGTGTGCAGCCCTGGTTAGTTGATGCTCAGAGGCCAAGCCATGATTGCCTTGGACATGGCTCCCGTTACCACTTAGGGGAATAGCTGACCCTATAAAACAGCCAGCAGCAACGCCCCTTTCACAGCTGTCTCCAGTTTCCCTCCTGAAATTTGGCTGGGTGTTTACTTTGAGATTCAGAACACACATGTAAACTGTTTAGGGGATATTCCTCTATCCCTGTTTCTCGTTAAAAATGCCAGGGAGAATGAAAAATGTGGCCCATTAGTGTTATAACCGTCAGAAAGAAAAAATAAATAAATAGAAAAAACCCCCTGCAGTGAGGGTCTGGCCTGCAATAGCCCAGTCTGTTCCCCCAACATGTTCCAGCTTCTGGGGAAGTGCTGCTCTGAGGAGGTTTCCAGGCAGCAGTGGGCACATCCCTGCTGCCCACAGGTCCCACTCCGGGGGTCTCCACACCGTGAACACCTCTGGGAAAAAGAAAGGGTCACAGAGGAAATCGTGTTGGGTTGTTATTGTTGGGTTTTTGTTGTCCTTAAGGTGAGATCTGACAGCTGGGATCACCAAAGCACTGTGGTGGCTGCTGGTCAGGACAGACCCATGTCCTTGTGTCACCTGCAGGCTCTCATGGGACAGTTCCACGTGGCCCAGTGTCCCCACACGGGGTGAGGAAGGTGCTGGAGTCACAGCTGAGTGCAAACGCTGCTCCCAGGGAAGGAAGGGGCATCTCATTCTAGCCCAGTTTAACCCAAGGAGGAGAGGAGAGGGGACCCCTCAGGGGGCTCCCTGTGCACGAGGGTCTTCCCCCCACCCCAGCACCTCTGGGGAGCCGTGCAGGGTCTGGGCTCCCTGGGACACATCTGGGTGAGCTGGGTGCCCTCGAGAAGTGCCTTGGCTCAGAGTAGGGGAGCAGGAACCATTAATGAAGGGAGAAGCCAGGAGGGAGGAATTTCTGCCCAGATCTCATGAGCCTCTCACCTTGGGGCAGCTCCAGACATGGAGAAAGGGACGAGGCAGGGCACAGCCTCCTGAGATGAAGGGCTTCTGTTTGCAGCACCTGCTGTATAAAATAACAGCAGTGGGACAGCAACAGTGGCCTGTCTGGGGCAGGGGCCAGGAGGGCTCAGCTCAGCCCCTCGGGGAGGTTGTGGCACCACTGGGCTGGGGGAGCACAGAAAGGTTGAAATGCCCCAGGGCTGTGAGGAAAGAAGAGTCAGAAACAGCCCACTGACACCCGGGAGAGAGGAGGGGTGAGGAAGGGGTTTTATGGTTTTGTTTCTGACCATCTCTGTTTTGATCAGCAATAAATTAAACTGATTTTCCCCCAAACTGCAATGCTAATGCTTCTGTGGCAGATCAGCACCACTCACAGAGAAACTGGAAACGATAAAGCTTATTTCCCTCTTCAGCATTATCTACATAAAGTAGCACAAAATGCAGTTAGGAACGACTGCCCCAGGCCTGGTGACATTTGTGATGAGAGTGGCCACAGCTCCTCACGGTCCCAGAAGAAGCCATCCCAGGGCCAGCACCCTACATCCCACCCCAAGGGGATGTGCTCCAGGTGTGGGGAAATCCCTTCCCTTCCTTACAGGGGAGCTCTGGTGCTCAATCAGCGCTTGGGACCAGCTCCGAGACCCTCCGGAGCTGAGGAAAGGCACATTCCCATCCCTGCAGCCAGGAACTGGTTTGCAGTAAGAAGTGTTCCAGTGGAACCTCAGCAGTCTCCTCAGGAGGCTCAGAAGGGCTGCATTTAACCTTGCTGTTAGTTAAGAATTTTTTTATTTTTCATTTTAATGAGATTTATCTGTGTGCAGAAAGAGTGTGTGGGTTTGAGGAGTGGGAGAGAGCTGTGAATAGATTCAAGTCCTTCAGCAATTGCCAACAGTCTGCTCAAGATTTAAATTCATCCTTTTAGCACTGAGATCTTCACAATGTATGGAGACCTGAGCTGATACTGGCTTTTTTTTTCTTATTTTGTGTAGACCTTTATCTTCAAATAATAAAACAACACTTTGCCTTATGCAAGGCACTGAAGAGGGAGCAAAAATATCCTTTATCACCTACATTCTTGTTATGTGGCATCAACACAGCATTTAATAAAAAGCATCTTGATATAATAATAAAGTTTGTTTTCCAAACAAAACTGTTGTTTGCCTAGAGTAATGTAAATTTGCAGTTCTCCTTTACATTTCACAGACGACAAGAGAAAAAGATTTTAGGATCTCCCCAAAGGAGAGATTTAATTGTAAAACAAAGCACTAAGGATGACATTTAGCTGAAGCTGTAAAGGCTACAGTAATTAAAAAAGGCTAAAACATATGGTGCACTTCATGAGGCTGGTTAATAGGAGCTCCCAAACGGAACCTTTTCGGTGCACGAGAAGAGACAGGAAAATGCAGCTATTCTCCTCTATCTTGAGCCATAAAAAAAGCCTTTGCTGAAGCAGGAACGACACTCCCATCTTAATTCACTTAATCTGGAGGAGAGGGATTTCCTTTCACCTGCTAAGCAAGATACGAGCAACTGCTGTGATCTATTAATGCATTTACAGTATGATTTGGGGGAAGGAAATTGTCATTAGTGGTCTGTAATCGCTGTCAGCTGATGCCAGCTCAGGGTCGTGCCACACTTCTCCCAGAAGTGTCTGATAAGCAACACTTAGGTCACCCTTGGAGCACCCTCCCTAATCCCAAGTGCTGGGTCATATTTCAGTGATTAGAGGAGCCCTGTGGACCTCGAGGAGCCCTTTGCAGCAGGCCCTCGGCAGGCACCAAGCTGGAGATGTTGCAATGTGGTCAAATCCCAGAACAGCAGAGATAGAAACAAAACAAACACAAAGCACAACAACAACTTGTGTAATCAGATAGTACAGACAAGCTGGGAGCCAAGTCCCTGGCTGGTGCTAACCAGCACAGCTCTTTCTACACTCAGCTTCTCCATTTTGGGTTCAGTTATCTTTATTTCACAGCTTTAAAGCTCTATCTTCCCCCTTCAACATGCAAACACTCTATAAACTCTGAGTTACCAGCCTGAAACTGTGTTTTGTGAAAGTCTCAGCTCGGTTGAAACCCACAAATGTCTTTTCCAAACATTTCCATCCTTTGCTGCTGTGGGTGCACACAGCTTGGCCAGGTGTGGAGTCTGTTTGTGACCGTGTGTCCATTCCTGCTGTCCAGTTCAGCCCTCCAGCTGATTGAGCTGAACTCAATCTGATGAGTACTCACAGCTTTTTGCCTTTCAGGAACATATAGTCCAAAAGGAAGCCAAGAAAAAGGGTGTCTCTTTTCTTTCTGCTCCCTGAAAGGGTGCTCAGAAAAATAAGAACATTGGCAGAAGGCAAAAATACATCTGTATGGCAAGAAAAGCAGATAAGAAACCACATGTGACTGAGCCAAACATTATTTAGTACCCTCAGCTTGCTCCAGTCACCCAGGCATGTGATAAATTATAGAATCACAAAATGTCTGGGGCTGGAAGATACCTTAAAGCCTGTCTATTGGCCCCAAATCTTGCTCCTATAACCCAGGCATGTGATAAATTGTGGAATCACAGAATGTCTGGGGCTGGAAGACACCTTAAAGCCTGTCTATTGGCCCCAAATCTTGCTCCTATAACCCAGGCATGTGATAAATTGTGGAATCACAGAATGTCTGGGGCTGGAAGACACCTTAAAGCCTGTCTATTGGCCCCAAATCTTGCTCCTATAACCCAGGCATGTGATAAACTGTAGAATCACAGAATGTCTGGGGTTGGAAGAGACCTTAAAGCCTGTCTATTGGCCCCAAATCTTGCTCCTATAACCCAGGCATGTGATAAACTGTAGAATCACAGAATGTCTGGGGTTGGAAGACACCTTAAAGCCTGTCTATTGGCCCCAAATCTTGCTCCTATAACCCAGGCATGTGATAAACTGTAGAATCACAGAATGTCTGGGGTTGGAAGACACCTTAAAGCCTGTCTATTGGCCCCAAATCTTGCTCCTATAACCCAGGCATGTGATAAATTGTGGAATCACAGAATGTCTGGGGCTGGAAGACACCTTAAAGCCTGTCTATTGGCCCCAAAGTGGCAGTTCAGTCCCTTTGCTCTCAGTCTCAAACAGCAGCACCCAGGAGCCTGTGCCACCATAGCCATGCTTGGAGCAGTGGCAGCCTCTCCACTGCTGCTCCACCCCACACACATTCAGCAGGAGCTCCACACACTCAAAGCAGCACACTCAGAGGGGAAGGAGAGGATTTCTGGCACATTTTCCCAGGAGGGAAGGCTGCAGCTCGTAGCCCTCTGCCAGCAGCGTGTGTAAGATATCATTTGCCCAATGAAATGATGTCACTGGTGGAGAAAGGTGGGCTGATCTTCCAGACCTGCAGAGCAATAAATGTCAGTTCCAGCAGCAATGGAGAGCAAGTGCATTGCAAGGAGCAGCCCAAGCCTTTAGCAAAGGAAGGGAAATTCTCCCTGAGTTACACCTTTACTGAAAAATAATAGCAAGCTTGTTAATGCTGGTGGTTTGTTTCTCTTTTCTTTTTTCTCTTCTTTTGTACAGGTAACATGGGAACAGAAGGAAGAGGATAATTTCTCTGGTACTGAAGTGCTTTCTGACTGCAACTATTTCTGGATTCCCCAAACCCAACATTTGCAGTTTGATCCGAGGAGAAAAATGTGTGGTTTGCATTTTTAGGAAAAAAAAATCCCCCTCCGATTAATTTGTGCAGATTTGCATATAAATGACTTTCAGGCTCAGCATCCATCACGATGGCAAGTCTGGTTTGTGACTCCCAACTGTCTGTGGTCTCCAGTAATCACAGCAGCCTCTAGGTATTCTCTCAAGTTGGGTTTGCTTCATTTGCGTGAGCTCGGAGGCAAAATATGTTCTGTTCTAGCAGACGCCTTATTTAGATGTGATTTACATACGGGGAAGAAGCGTGAGAAATATCAATATTTGCATTTTAAACATGATTTCAGGATGTCTGCCGTGGTTCATTCATCTGCTTTTTGGCTCTTCCATGCATTTAGTTCACTTTTATTTGACTGCACAAGCATATGGGTCTCGTTAGCTTAATGATGCACTTCTTTATCCCTCATCCTTGCTGGCACTTCTTACCTGAGGGACGGGGGGTGTCAGGTGAACTGTGCTGATATTCAGAATTATCCACGTCATAGCTAACCTGACTGGCAGCTCACTGATCCCATGGAAACTGCAGGTGATGATCATCTTCGTTCTGCTCTTTTCAGGTCAGATGTGGAACCTTCCTGCCAAGCAGAGGCTTTGGAGAGGGAAATGTTTCCTGGAGGGGTCTCAGGACTCGTAGTGATGCCATGATGTTTTTTGCTTTTTATATATACCCCCTCTCTATACTCTTTTGTATAACTTTTATGTATTCTTAAGGGTCTTTTAGCCCACATACTTCTAATTGTTCAGGTTTGATAACCAGCATAGGCCCAGTATTCCCTCAAGCCAGGAGACCAAACATCTCAGAAGCCTCAGACACCAAGGTCTTCTCTGGAACACATTTTGTAAACTAAAATAAGCCTGTCCATGGGGAGAAGGTTCCTCGGGGAGGGGGGTTCACTCAGCCTCCCATTGGGGAATCTTTGATAGAGATGCTCATTGGTAAAGCCTAGAATTTTATACTCAAACTATTGTGTGCGTGCATTTCGGGGGTACCCATGGGGGAGCATTTTGGTGTGCATTTGGATGTGCATTTGGGTGTGCATTTGGGTGTGCATTTGGGTGTGCATTTGGATGTGCATTTGGATGTCCATTCCAGCCTGCTCCACCTGGACAGAGTGCACCAAGGATCCTTAAAATAAATACCAAGCTAAAATCCCTTTTTCCCTTCTAACCGTGTTTGGCTCTTGATTTTAAGACAAAGAAAAGGCATCAGTAGGCTCCAGGTTTTCCTGTTCTGGGTGGGTTGTCTCGGGTCCAGGGAGGCACACAGAAACAAACATCCCTCCTGCTGGGTGAGACCACAGGTCCTGCTCCAGCAACGGGGCAAGACCCAGAGGGGAGGGAGGAGCATCTTCCCCAGGTGCTGGGAGTCCCCAGCCTCACCCAGGCATCCTGTGGGCTGCTCACTGCCCCAGGGGGCACGGGGGTGCCACAGACGCTTCCCTGCAGCCCAGGGCAGTCACTCTGCAGGTCCCATGGCCACCTCTAGCTTTGGTTTCAGCTCCATGACAATTTTCCCTTCAAGTCTCTGCAGGTTCCCTCGTCCCCTCGCTGAGTTCCACAGGACCACGCCTCTGATAGTGACAGAATAGCAGATATTTTACCTCTTCCCTGAAGGAAAAAAGCTACGTAAAGAGAGATACTTAAAATCATTAAATGACTAAGGCAGCTCCTGGGACACATTAAAAACTGTGTGCTTAGATTTGTTCAACAGCCTCAGAGCCCGCAGAGAGAAGGTGGGAAAGGAACAAGTGCTGCTTGGAAAAGCTGCTGAGGAAACGAAGCAGCTGCCTTTGCTGGGGAAGTTCTGCCACAGCCATTTAACACTGCAGCCTGAGCCCACAAGCCCAGGAAATACGTGGGTAATTCACCACTTACCAAGGAAGAGCTCAAAGGGACACACAACCAATGTCATATCCGACTCCTGGCCCTGCACAGGACCCTCAGGATTCCCACCCTGTGCCTGAGAGCATTGTCCAGGCTCTCCCTGGGCTCTGGCAGGCTCGGCAGCCTGGGTGCTGTGCTGAGCCCTGCAGTCACAGCCACAGACCTGGGTGGCATTTGCAGGAACACCCCGAGCAGATCTCATTTTTCACTCGAGTCCAACTGATAAAAGCAATAAAGCAGCTTGGACCTTCCATATGAATTGTTTACTGCTTCCATCGCTATTTGTCCTTCTCCTCTCACCTGTCCTGCAGCCTGGGTGGTGACAGATCCAGGGCCAGGACCCTTCCAGCACCATCCTGCACTGCCCAGTTCTCACTGTCCCTCTGCTGCCTCACACCTGCCTGTGGCTGCTCTCACAGGCTTCTTCTTCTTCTTGACAGCAAATCCCTGTGGTGGTAACAACTTGGAAGCAAAAACACCCACCTGACATGCCAGAGATGAGAAAATTGTTGAAAACTGCAGCAACTGCATTTCCTGGCTCATCAAGTGGTGCTGAACAATCTTCACCCCCACCTTCAGATTTCACACCGAAGTCTCTCACTTTATCTTTCTGTAGTTCCACTGCTGCTGACGAGCTTTAGCTGTGCAGCAGGATGTAGTGATGGAGAGTTGGTTCAAAAGCTCCACAAACCCCCTGCCACTGGGGCTTTCTAGCTTTTCCCCTGCCCTCACTGTGCCTCCCAAATTCCACCTGTAAGCCGCCAAAATTATCCTCTGACTTAAAGTCTGCTTTGTACATGATACACAAGAGCATCACTTCCATAAAGAACAACTTTGCAGCATGAAGAGAAGTAACACATGAGAAGGATTAAATAGAAAATTGGTTGTGTTTCAAGAAATCAGTGCCATGACAAAGAGCCATCAGCTCCCAAAAGCAGAGATATTGTTTCCTTTCAGATTTCTGCATTCAGCCAGCAGGGATATCTAGAATAAGTTATTCCACTAAAATATATTAAAAGAAAAAAGAAATAAAGCACTCTCCAAACTAAAGTGTTCTATATGCAAGGGCAAATGAAGATGATAAGTTTTTGCAGACAAATTCACTCTGCTGCAGAAGGAATGTCCCTGGGGCCCAGGGATTACATGGTTTATCCAACCTGTCCTACTCCTCGCTCCCTCCTGCTTCTGCATCTCCCACACCAGAGGCTCCACCAGTGCTCAGGGAGCTCACAGGACTCTGCAGTCCCACGGGAACTGGGGAGTGCTCAGAGACCCATTTCCATTTAGCTCAGGCAGACAAAGCAGAATTCTGAGCACTTCCTCACAGGGGTGGCTGGGTTTGCACACACCCCTGGCTCCATCCTAAGCAGATCCCAAAGGCAGAAGCTCTCCACTTTTCCCAGGGAAAACAGAGAAGACAGGCAGCTCTTGGCAGGCCACACGTGCTGCAGACCTCCAGCCTCCTGGGCACTGCAGGTCATCTTTAGCTGATTTCCCCTCACTGTGTACACGGCCCTTGCCATTTTTGTTGCTATGTCCATCTCATTAAATAGGTATCTCCCTACAAAGCATCTAAAAACTGCAGAAAGCCATGAAATACTGCACAGTGCTGGCAGTGGGAACTCCTGCTGAGCTCAGAGCAGCCTCTCCCTGGGGTCCCTTCTTCTGTCATTTACCAATCCCACACTCCATCTTAATAGATGACCTTAAAATGCAGGGGACAGCAGCACCCAGCCAGGAGAATAACTGAATAAAGCAGTTGGTTTCTGACACGCTCCCAGCTCCTCTGGGCTGTGATGTGTTATGCACCACTATCAGTTTCACAGGATAAAGCAGTGGGCAGCATCATTATGGACCAACACAGAGAAGAGGGGAAATGAGGCCCACTTGACATTCTGTTTGTGCTTCTGGCGTGGCAGTAACAAATGCAGTGACAGTGCCAGGGCAGCTCTAAGCCCAGAAAAAAAGGAGAATCTCCCTGGAATGGCAGCAGCTAAAATCCAGAGGTAATGCCTCTGCCTCCCCAACGCCATCAGTGCTACAGCTGCATTCTCTGGGCTCACAGGCAGAGTTAGCAGTGGTTTTAGTTAGAGATGGAATGCCAGAAAGAGCATTGAATTGGTGTGCTGTGACAAGAGAGGATCCTGCCTGGGAGTGAGGCAGTGTGAGCATTGACAGTGAGATGTTGCAGTGGGTAAAACACGTGTAGAGCCCTCAGTGTGAACGGGAATCTGTGTGAACACAGCCCGGCTCCCCTGCAGCAGCAGCCCCACCTGAGCCTCCTCCCTCCCCTCCTGCCCTAGAGCTGCCTGGCCAAGGGCGTGTTGGACACCCTGCTTTAACCTGAGCAAGCTGTTCTGTATCTCTTTAACAGACTACGGCCCAAGGTTAGGAAATGTTCCCTTAATATTGGGAGAATTAATGACGCATGAGTAATGCAGCAGCCTGATCCAAGAAATGTTCCAGAATACTCTCGTATTATCAAGTTTTTCCAAACACCTAATTTCACGGATACCCACAGGATACTGGAAGTGGCTGGTGCCCCTCTGAGCAAGCAGGGGCTGTGACTGGAGTGGCCAAGGCCGTTCTGGTCCCTGCCAGGCTCAGTCAGGGTGTGACAGAGGGGATCCTCACCAGGCATCCATAGCACACACACTCACTCCCGGGAGGCTGTACAGCTCTGAAACTCACCCACACGAGTTATCTGCGTTGATTTAGAACTCGCAGCGAGACTTTTCCCAGAGAGCTGTCCACAGGCACATCGACCCCGTCTCTGCAGCAGCATCCCCAGGCACCAGCTCCCTGTGCAGCCCAGCCCTGCCTGGGAACTTCCAGCCCTGCTGCTTCTGCTCTGTCAAACCACAGGATTCCTTTTAACTCCAACCCTCCTCCGAACCGGAATTTCTCGGACTTGAGGAGGTTTTGGAACTCCAAAGATCATATGGGGATCCTTAACGAGGTGCATGTTTTGTCTTGCTTCTGGTGATTGTTGGTGAGATGAGCCTCACCAGTGCCTCACCCTCAGTGTCTGTCAGCTGGGTGAACCCTCCCCAAGGTGCTCATGTGCTTTTGGTACAGTGCAGGCAGCTCCCAGACAGCTGCAGGATTCCTACCAGAAGGATGGCAGCAGGTACTTGAATTTTAGGGTCTGATGTGCTTTCTTGCTGAATTAACCAGAAAATAAAGCCATTACTTGCCAGGAGTCCCCACACAGGGGACAGTCAATGGCTGAACACTCCCCAGTTCATCTGCAGTTCCCGTTCCCTTCCCAGCCATCAGTGGGCTGTCAGGAATCACTGACGTTCACTAAAGAGGACACCAGCAGTGCCTCTATGAATTTGTATGGGTATTTCCAAAACAATGGGTACATTAGGGCCTTTTCAACAGTGTTTGTGATTTTTTAAGAAGCTTTCCGTGCAGTGCTTACCCTGGCACTGCCCAGCCGTGGTGGTGGAAGGCACAAAGCTGGGGCTGCACAGCACCTGATGCCACAGGGCCCACTGTGCACAGAGCCTTTGGTTCAGCTCCAAACTCCTGTCAGTGATTGCTTTTTCCCAGTGCAGTTCCAGCTGGACACTGGGAAGCTGGCCTGGTGGAGTTTGATAATGCCCTGGAAATCCATAGGAAATGATAATGTATGCTCAGTTCACGGGGGGAATTGTTTTCTTTTCGTTTTTGTTTTTTTTTTTAAGTTTATTGCTAAGACTACAACCCCAAATCTGGGATCTGAAAGGCAAGCTGGATTCCTTCCTGGACATACCCTTACCATAAAGATCTGTAAAAAAACCTCCCTTAGCCCTTCTCCCTCATGAAAACCATCCCAAGCTCTGTCTCCTGAAGGGAGAGAGGACAGGGCAACCACCATGGACTGGAATTGTACCTCCATCGAATGTGCACCTTCAGAAACTAGGCAGGGCTTTAAATAAACCTAAATATTTGTAATACATGTTTTTATTCAGCAAGGAAAACCAGAAGCTGTTTCACATGAAAATTCAGGTGATTATTGGAATTGCAGCATCACTGTTAGATTATCCACAGTTATTTAGAGTGACTGCAGAAAAGGCAAAAGCTTTGACAGAGCAAAACCAAAGGCTTTGCTTGGTTCTCTCATTTCTCTGTTTTAGCCCCAGTCTCACTTTCCAGCCTTTGCAGCAGTCCCCAAGGATTTTATCTTGGAGGCTGATCTGAATTTTTGGTTTTTCTCTAATTCTACCCAAGTTCCTATAGTAAGTCTCTCAGACATTTATCACCCTGAGCCTCAGCCCTCTCTTCTCAACCCTTTCTAGACATTTAATGTATAAAATCCTCTTTCAAGCCCTTGCTGCTTAACAAAGGTAAATGCTGTGGCTCTGCTGCCACCCACCTTCTCCTACTGCCAGGCTGTCAGAGCAGTAAATACACAAATATTTTGCTTGGCAGTCCTGGCTGCAGTAAGAACATTGTTTTGTAAACTGAATTTAATGCCCAGAGAAATGAGTTCCTGTTTATAATGCAACACACAGTATACAGGAATGTATGCTCAGATTTCTGTACCTGTTATGGAAAGAAAATTGCTATAAAAACCCATAAAAATATTAAATCAATGTATGAGCTGGAGGCATTGCTCCTGTAAGATGAGGGACAGGCTGGTAGCTGCAGTTTGAATATATACATGTGAAATCACACCTCATTTTATTCATAACCAAGGAGATGAGAGTATCTGAATAGATCCCTGAAGTGCAAAACAGAATTACCCTTTTTTTACTCTAAGACAAACACGACAAGTCAGTAAACAGATGGATTTTAAAGAGCTGTGCCAAAAAAATGCCGAAGCTGCTGTTGTACCCTTGACAGACACAACCACGTCAACATTTCCCATAAATCCTTATGTGGTGTGAAAAATAAATGTGGTTTATCCTGCTCCTGGAGAGCTACAGAGAAAATTGCTCCACCTCCATCCCAGAGCAGCTCACCATGCTGTTGTGCAATGGAAGGACATTCCAGCACCCTGTAAACTTGGGGCTGGACTTCCCAAACCCTGGGCCTTTCTGTGGGAATCCAGAGTACAGGGAATATTTCTCTGCCTGTTTTGGAGAGAAAAACCCCCCTGGACAGCATGGTTTTTGACCTTTATCCATGGAGAAAACTCCCTACTATCTGGGAGGAACTAAAATCTACACAGATGTGAACTAGGTGATAGAATATGATGTAAGGATGTCACAGGGTGAAGAATTTAGAAGTTTTAGGTTTGTTAATGTAGTAAATAGATAAATAGTAAAAGTTCCAAGATGGAGGGACCCTTGTAGTTTTTATCTCCTTCTATTTTCTACTAGTCCTCCATATTCTGCAGCAAAGGTAGTTTAGGATGATTGGATAAAAAATGCCGCAGTTCCGGCCTACGTGTCGGAGTGATTTACTGAGCATTGGATGAAAAGTAAAAATATCTGTCGTTTCAATTTTTAATTGGATAATTTACCTATAAAAGGGCTTTGGAATCTTGATAAGCGGCCATTTTCTCGCCTTCTCTTGTCATGTTCTGTTCTACTGTGTCTTTCTAAGCTGATAACACTAGAATAAACAACTATCTGAAGAAGCAGTTACTGCGAGTTTGCCTCGTCCGTCTATCAAGCTCCTTGCAAGGACTTTAAGAACTTTAAAGGGCCTCTCCCAGCAAGAGAGGCTGATTTCTGGCACTAGCAGTGTCACTTTCCTTCATGGGTAAAGCTGCTGTTGTGCAAGACAGAGCAGAGTTTGCTGGTGCCCAAGCCTTGTTGGCTGCCCAGCCCTGAGGCTTTTGCACAGGAGAGCTGTGGGGCAGCGTTTGTTCCATCACACACACCCCCTTTCACCCTTCACTTGGGGGGTGAGGAGGATTTCCTGGCTGACAGGGACCTTACCATGGGGATGTGGGTGATCACGCTGCTTCCCAGGTCTGTAAATCTTGGGTGCCCCCTTTCACAGCCCTCCACATCTGCCCCAGTGTCCTGCTGCTGCCAGGGTGGGCAGCTCCTGCTGGCACTGAGGCTCAAGGGCACCCACTGCTCTAAGGGTATTTCGTGCCTCACTGCAAACACCATCAGCTTTTAGGCAGTGGTGGCCTTCTTGTCTGTCCTTTGGTGTAACCAATCACGAGTCAAAAGGCCAATTTAGAGTGGAGGGCAGTTTGGCAAGCAGAGTAACAACTCACAGAAAGAAAGAAATAAATAAACCCCAACACTTTTTCACTCATCCATAAGTGTCTATAACTTGTACTTGACCAGAACACTCACAGCTTCCATTAAGTCCAGGGCTGTCAGGTCTAGCTCTTATTTCCAAGGATCCAGCTCTCTGCAGGATCTCAGAAGCCAGGCTGGTGCTTGGAGCAGACTGCAGAGGAGAGGTGGTTTGGAGGCAGAGGAGAGGTGGTTTGGAGGCAGAGGAGAGGTGGTTTGGAGGCAGAGAAGAGGCAGTGGCAGTCGGGTTGGTGGCCTCACTCCCAGAGCTGCTGCTGCCGTCCCACCAGAGCTCTGTGCCACGTGCTGTGCCCCTCACCCTGACACTTCCACACCCGGCTGAGCAGCGCTGTTCTGGGAGCCCTTCCAGCCCCCAGGAGGGTTCAGACTCTCCTTTTCCCCAAACAATCCCTCTCCTCCTGTTCTGTGCCCCCCAGCTCATCCCCCGTAGGCAGCACACACGAGTTCCCCACACCAGGGAGCACATCCCTTGGATCTCCTGCTCCTGCTCCCAGGCTCCAGCCCCGTGGAGGGACCTCGTCACACCTGCAGCATCTTGGCCTTCAGTTTTGCACCTCTTCTTCCTCACTGCTCAGCTCCTTAGAGAAATTCTGTATGGCCAGCTCATCAAAACAAGCACTTTTAAATGTGTTTTGGGCACTCAGGGCACTCAGCCTTACGTCTCCCTGCAAATCCCAGGCACACTCACCTCCCTATGTTTTTCTTGCTGCACGTTGACTGTGTGGTGTCCATCCCTGCAAGCTGGACTGCACTGTGGGCAGTGCTGGGACAACACGGCCACCACTGTCACCTGAGGTGGCCCTAGAAATGATGAGAGTCTCCTTATGCAGCCAGAGGAAATGTTCTGTGGCCATAAACGATTTAATCCAACTCATCTGAGGGTCTTTGAGCTTGGCTTTGCTCATTTCTCCACGTGGCGTGTGGAGGAGTACAGAGAAGTGTCACCACCCAGCTGGTTCTGGAGCCACAGAACATTCTGGAGGCAGGAGGAAGCAGAGGCTCTGCTTAGAGCACGCTCTGAAATTCCCTTTATCACACTCCCATTCCCCACTAGCAGCAGAGGCATTTCTGACACAGCAGTGGCCAACTGGCAGGCACACACAGAGATCAAAGGCTTTCCTGTGCTCCGTGCCTCTCCAGCACATCGCTCTCCACAGGTCAGGCCAGAGCTTTGTGCTGTGAATTGGGTGACCCCCGTGAACCTGCTGAATCAGGACCAAAGAAATGTTTGTCCCATCCTCGCATCTGTAAAGCCTACAAAGAGCAAAGCTATTTTTCATTAATTGCTAACTATTCCTCTTGGCAAGCCACTTTGCCTCCCACTTTTATTCGCTTTGAGAAAAACCCATCAAGAGCCCTTTTAGTCCAGCACTACAATGGGCTGATAGTATATCCCTGGTTTGTCTTCCAAATTCCCATACTAGCTATCAAATGTTGGCTCCTAACAGCAACTAATCCAGCGTTTCATCTCTTGAAACTTCTGACTGGTTTTTGTCACAGCCTGATATGTCCATCTGTGAAGATGTTTCTAATATAAAATTTGCACTTCCATTTTCCTTAATGTCACGCTAATTTGCCTTTTTACTTTACGTAATTCATTCCTTCTCACTAGTATTCACAATTTTTTAATATTTGTTCCGTTTTAGTCATGCATTTAAGTATCCAGTTTGCCTTCAGTGACAGTGGGAAGCAGCACAGCCATTGCCTTGTTGCTTGGGAAACTCATCCAAGAGTTATCATCACCAAATGAACACGTCAGCAAGGTCCTCTGGCAGGAACTACCCAAAAATAACTGAGGATTGCAGCAGACCCACAGCACATGTCTGAAATTCACCCCTCCACTTCTTCTCAGGCGGGAAGAACCTCCCTTCTCCCAGCAATTGCAGTTTAAGATTTGATTTCTGATTTAGTAAATTTGGGAGAAACATTTCTATTTTCACTTATAAAAACCTTGGCAGAAAAAAAAAAAAAAAGAATAATTGCATATCCTAAGCCCCCCATAAAGCACCCAGTAAACGTGGCCTCCCCAAGGTGAGCAGAATGGCAGAGCCAATCTCAGCCCTTTCTGGGCACCTGGCTGCTCTCTTCCCTGGTTTGTCAATCCCAGAAAAGGTCTTTTAAAAAGCAGTGACCCAGGATAAACTCCTAATTAGAAATGCTGTCTGTTTATGAAATGTTATTTGATATTCCTGAGACACAGACCCAGAATAACCTCTTTTTTTAAACACCCATTGATTTTGTCCCTGACTTGAACATTGGCCTAGAAGTTGTGTCTCATATGTGATATTATATCAGGGTCCATTACTAACAGCAAAAACCTCTCCAGATTTTTCAAGACTTCTGTAAATAGAATTTCTTTAGTATGTTCATTGAATGATTGAAGCAATCCAAGTTGGAAATAACATGATACCACATAGAGCATAATTACATAGAGAACACATTAAAAATTTAATTGAAAACCAGAGTTACTGCATAATCCCAAACCAGCACAGCAGTTTGTAAGAGCACACTGTGTACATCTGTACCAGCCTAACCTGCAAATCTTTGGGGAGAAAAAGGCACAGGATGGTATTTCATTATTAGCCACTACCTTTGGGCAATATTCCATGTTCCTGTCAAGTTTTACATTAGATACATTGTACCTGGGGAATGAGAAAGATGTAAGAGAAAAATCTTAATGACTAAAAAAAAGAAAAAAAGTTATGTACTTTCTTTTGAGTTAGCAGTTCAGGAAATGCCTTCAGGAGCTCAACTTCAATTCTGGGATACAGCACTGGAAGTTCAGGCAGCCAACACTCCATGGAGCCCCAAGTGGTGGTAGAGATCCCAAGGCAGCACTTCCAAGGCAAGAATGGATTCTTTCTCCTCTTTCCCTTTGTGTTTCTCCCCTCACAACCATGGGCTCCTGTGCTTTTCATCCCCTCCTGGCTGACCTGCCCCTTCCCCAGGGCACGCAGGAGCTGCCCAGTGCAGCATCAATCAGCCCCTCGTGCCTCCACCAGTGGGGCTGCCTTGGCAAGGAGGCACAGGGGAATCTCTCTACCCACTGATTTCAGCAGCCAGCTCTTGTGCAGCTTCTGACCAGCCTGGCAGAGAGCCTGGGAGGTGAGGCTGGCTGCAGGCATGCCCAGCCAAAGAGCAGGAGTGAGCAGCAGGGTATTTCACAGGGAGCTGCTGATGTTGCAGTGCTCACCTTGATGATGAGAAAAAGGCCAAGAGGGGTTTCCCTGCAAGTTGTTTGGGTGCTGGGGTTCTCAGAGCTGCCAGGGGGCTGCTGCAGCAACAAAACATCAGTGCATATGGATAAACCTTGGGATGAATCACAGAATCATGGAGTGGTTTGGGTGGGAAGGGACCTGAAAGCTCATCTCATCCTGCCATGGGCAGGGACACTGTCACCCTGAGTTTTGCAGTTCTTCGATGTTTTCATTTCTGTAGAAGAGTTTCTCACGCACTGTTTTGTAAACATAGTTATGTTTTTGTAACTTTGTTCTGTTGTTTGCATTCTTTTCTCCTGGGCGGAGATGTTTGATGGGCTTTCCTTTGACCAGTGTGGTTGAGGGGTGTAAACCTCACCCTCCAATCCAAGGTGATTATTGAGAAGATATAGAATAAAGTCCGAGGTCTTCTCGGCCTCTTTCTTTTCTGCTTCTCTCCCTGAACAGGTGTCTGAGTGTTCTTTTTGTGCCCAAGTGTGACAGGACACCTCCCACTGTCCCAGGGTGCTCCAAGCCCCAATGTCCAGCACTTCCAGGGATGATGCTCAACTCCTCTCTGCTCCTGCTAACTGTGGGTGTAAGAAAAGGTTTGTTCTCTAATGGGACTGCTGCTTCTTTTCCATCATCTCCAACCAAGTTAAACTAATTAAACTGAATTGAGATGATACGGGAGGTG
This sequence comes from Falcunculus frontatus, assembly GCA_013398115.1. Classification (NCBI taxonomy): domain Eukaryota; kingdom Metazoa; phylum Chordata; class Aves; order Passeriformes; genus Falcunculus; species Falcunculus frontatus. The sequence continues at coordinate 93,574 of VZRV01000676.1, forward strand.
TCGCACTTGGACACGAAAAGAACACACAGACACCTGTTCAGGGAGAGAAGCAGAAAAAAGAGAGGCCGAGAAGACCTCGGACTTTATTCTATATCTTCTTAATAATCACCTTGGATTGGAGGGTGAGGTTTACACCCCTCAACCACACTGGTCAAAGGAAAGAATGCAAACAATAGAACAAAGTTACAAAAACATAACGATGTTTACAAAACAGTGCGTGAGAAACTCTTATACAGAAGTGAAAACATCGAAGAACTGCAAAACTCAGGGTGACAGGGAGGCGTATGGGTTTGGGTTGTTTTGTGGATGGCACCTGACCCTCATCTTCCTCACCTCCCTCCACCATTGCACTGCAGTGCTGGGGAGCTCAGCACTCACCAGTGCTGTGTCACAGCACATCAGAGCTTTCACCCCCCTTCACTCTTCATCCACCTTTGAAGTGGTTGTGATGCTGCAGCTCTCCCCAGAACAAAGGCATTCTCATCCCCTGACACAGTGCACTGCCAAGGAATTCTGTCTCCCAGACAGACTGCAAAGGGAAGAATCACCACAGACTACATGCAATTTATGGTTTCATTAATTCCTGCCACCAACCACACTAACGGGCATTTATCAGCAAGGAATGTGTGATCAATTAGTCACAGGAATAAAAACGAGGGAGTAGACTCTTGAAATGAAAAGGGGATTATTCCTGCTTAAACATCAAAATCATACTGGCTCCTCTTTGGATGATTAGGTGGAGATTTTATAGGAGATGATGTTAAATGCTCAAAGGTTTCCCACTTAATTGTGGGAAAAATGGTAGCGGGTGCTTTGGTGGGTACTGTGAGACTGCTGCCAGTGAGAGACATTCTCCCAAGATTTAAGCAATGAGCATGAATTGCATTTTAATCTTAGGGCCAAACAGTCATTAATCTGTACAGTTATTAGGGGGAATTTCAGTGTAAAAGGATGATGAAGTCCAGCTCTGGGGCAGCCCTCCTGCATTTTCACATGGCCCAAGTTCCCTCAGGAAAGGCTGTGCTCACGTCCTGCTGCACTGAAGGCACCTCAGCACGGCCCCACAGAGCCAAGTGCTCATTTCAGACCCCTCAGCCCCTGCACACCCCGATGTCAGCATCCCACAGCCCCCTCTGTGCCCCAGGCAGGGCTGGGCTCCACACACACAAAGTTGTTTATCCCAAAGGTTCTGGTGATTTCCGCAAATCAGACCCAGGGCACGGCGTTTCCAGGTTAAAGGATTATATCTATAAAAATGTTGATATGAGAGAAATATTCCCCGTGGATTTTTAAAGCATTACAGAGTCTTTCCCTGAACTATGGTTTATATTGTTTTCTTAATGGAATGCAGCTGGCTTAATGAATAGAAATACTCAAGAATAATATATTCAGTGACTGATGGGGGGGAAGTATCTCAAATAATTTATTTATATTCTATGAGACTGATCTATTAATGAAGGCATTTATTAATAAGAAATATTCTCAGCAATGATGGTGAAAATCAATCAAACACATGATTAGCAATTATTATTCTACCATTTCTAATTGAGAGGTAAAATGTCCTTTAGCTATAGTTTCTACAGAGAGTGCACAGTGAATAATTCAGGTAACAGCACCAGAAATAGTTCACTTTTCAGAGGCAAAGGACGCATAAAACAATATCAATTAAACCCATTCTGGCCAAAAATTGCAATATTTGCCTTGGGGTTTCTGCTGCTTTCTGGTTATTTTGCATTATTAATTTGGAGTAATGCTCACACAGAATACCAACAGGAATTTGACAGGAAATTAATGTAGAGACTCCCCCCAGAGATCTTAGATGTTGCTAAGCCCATTTTTCCTTACCCAGAGTTAATGAATAATCATCTCCTTGGCAATGGTTCCTAGAGTAGAGACTTGTACTTTGGTTCCTGTTAAATATAGAAAAATGAAAAGTGTCAGATAACGTCGGCATCAGGGGGATTTATCTAAAGCAACTGGGTGAGTAAATACCCTCCATGCAGTGAGTCATCGCTCCAAACTGCTCCCACCATTACCACGGCTAACTTCAGATTTAGCAAAGTTTTCTCTACAAAGAATGTTTATCCCTTTTCAGTCTAAAGATACTTTGATGTCTCTTTCACATCCAAAAGCAGCACTCCCTCCTTCCTCAGTCCTACAACCAACTCCTAAGTCCAGGGATTTCCTTCGTTTTTTCCTCCTCAAGTTGCAGGACAACTTCTTTCATAGGTGCTTTTCTGGTATTTCATCACTTAATTTATTGCCAGCACCAAGGTGAGGGCTGGAAGTCGTTTTCCTGCTGCTTTTGTGCTCAGGAGCAGCTGACCTCTGGGGCAAGCTCCCAGGGAGATTTCCTGGAATAACCTGAAACCCTGAGCTGGAGTTTAATGTCCTTCAGAAAATGGATTCAGCTGCCCCAGGAGTGGCTGATGGCTGTGGAGGCAGCTCAGCTCTGCCCTTGTGGAGACACCATCCCATGGCACACTCGGCCATCAGAGCTGTGTGTGGCTCCTGGCAGGACTGGGAGAGAGCAGGAGGGAACTGGGACTGCACTGGGAATCACAGAATCAGGGACTCACGGAGTGGTTTGGGTTGGAAGGGCTCTTAGAGACCATCCCTGTGTGCAGGGGAGCAGGGCACAGCAAAGGCTGGCAGTGGGGAGAGAATGCTCTTGGCCAAGCACACTGTGCCTTGTGGAGGATGGGGAAGAAATAAAGGTGTTTTCAAGTTCAGCCATCCCCCAAACACAGCTGTGTCTAAAGCCAGCCCTCTCATCAGGAACAGCAAGGGCAAAAGAAATCAATGCCTCCAGCCCACTGGGGACACTGTGGGCACTGCCCCCTGTTTGATAAGCTTTTATTGACATCACGAAGTCCAGGTTTCTGTTTGGAGAGTTTGGGCTCCTCCTCAAATAAAGACCAAAATCAAACAAAAAGGTAAATGTACAAAGGGATCTGGCTTATCCCGAGGTCTCTGGTGGGCACTGAAGACCTCAAAACGTTTCAGAGGGTAGCTCTCCTCTGCCACACGCACAGGGAATCATCATTTCTGCAGTAACTCCAGGTAGTACTCTGAATTTGTGCAATGTTTCTACTGTTTCTCAGGCTCCCTTGCAAGTACCAGCAGGTTCAGAGCCCAAATGGTGGTTTTTGCAAGGACTGCAAGATGAAGCTGGCAGAGCTTGCCGAGATGCAGAGATAAAATCCAAATTAAAATGAGTCCCTTGAGGCTGCTCCCACGTGTGGCTGAGGGCACTGCTTAAGGAGAGCCTGTCCATCCTCCCTGCAAGAACATTTGCCACCGAAAGACACCAAGTTTCTGAAATAATCTGGGGAAAATCTTGGTCAAGAAGCCACTCCACCAAAGGTGGGCCTTTCCAGGTGACATCAGCACACCTTCCAGGGTGGGCAGGTGCCTTGCTGAGCAGAGAACTGGCTCCCAGCCCTCTGAGAGGAGCACAGCTGAGCCTGGGGGGCATTTACTCCACAGCAAAGCCAGGATTTTGGCTGCAGCAGGTGGGAGAGCTGTGCTGAGTGAGGATGTGGATCATTCCTCTCTGGTTCAGGTGCAAACAGGGCATTTTGAGTCACATTTTCACCCTGTACTGGCTCCCTCAAACCTTGCACAGCCCAAGGCAGCAAAGGAAGACTTGGAAAAAAGCATTCATTATGTAAAAGTGGTGTTGGGAAAGCAGGAGGCAGCAAAGCACTGGCGAAAGCACACAGTGTATATGATGTAAAATTATTGTATTGTTTAATTGATATGCTGCAAGATATTGTTCTAATGGTAGGAGGGAAAAGAAATAATGATCAGTTAACTCATTATTAATGTTCATTTTCTTTTCCAGTATTGCCAGTGGGTTGAGTTAATTATTAAGCATGACAGTTGGGCTTTAATATATCAGCTATAGATTCCAGTCACAGCAGTCTAGTTTAATAATTGGGTTTCTTTCTCCTTCATTTTGACTAATAGCATACTTATAGCAATTATTAAAATTCATCATGGCACAAAAATAAACCATTTGAAACCTCACCAAAAATGGCAGCACAGCAGAGCTCTGCTTGGTATTTAGTGGAGAATTCAAAACAGCTTCTTGGAAAACATGGAACAGCTTCTCTGATAACTTTTCAACAGCCACAATGTGAACGTGGACACTCAGTGAAAGCCAAGAGTGCTTCAGCTTTGAACAGGCTGCTGTCACTAAGAAAATGCATTCAGGCTTTACAGGAAATTCCCTCTGAAAATGCAAATTCATATGTGGTTCTGCAGCTACAGGTAGTTCAGCCAAGCCATGGCAGGTTACCAGCACTGGCAGAAAGCTGTTTTAACACTGCATCATCCAACTGTTCTGGAGACTTCACAGTCTGCTTGGAATGGCTCTGAGTGCCAAATGGACACAGCTTCTGCCGTGGGGAACTTAAAATCCTCCCTGCTGATCTTGCAGACTCTTTAAAGACTAAGTTTAACTTCCAGCATGAGCACAGCTCTGCATAAGCTAACTGAGCTCAAGGCATCGAGGCACCCAGCAGAAAGCCTGCACATTCCCCCTGTGCCAGACAGGAATGGGGCTTATTCCAGGACTGACAGGCAAGATTTTGAGGGGTGAGAGAATTAATGGTAATAATGAAAGCTGAGAAGGGATCAGTTTGTGTCTGAACAGCACTTCCTTCACACCTCCCCATATTATCTAGAAGTAGGAGACTTAGTAATCAAACAACCCTGAGGTTAGTAATTGAGAAAAACTAAAGACTGGGAAGATCCCAAAGGCTTCCCTCACAGGATCGTGGGGTGATGTGCTGCTTTGGAGCTGCAGATAAAGCAGGCCACAACCAACCTCTGACCATTATTTAAGAGCCAGGAGGAAAATACTGGAAGGAAGAAAACACCAGTTGACTGGAAGTTTTGCTCTGACACTCCTATGGCACAGGAGCCCCAGGCTTTTGTGCAGGATGCTTTATCATTCCACAACCTGTTACAGCCGTGAGCAGGCTGAGCCTGGGAACACCAGAGAATATTATCAGAGCACTGGGAACGCTGCTCTAATTGTTGATTTGCAGAGTTATCTGGATAAATGATCATCTGGGAAAAGAAACATGATGTATGTATAATTAATCTACTTAGAATTTGTTGTAAATTAATCACATTGAATATTAAAAATATTCCCTATTCTCATGTTAAACAAAATAATTCCTCGGTATTTTCATCTGATCTTACTAGAAATTATGAAGCTGGACTTTGCTATCCACCTCTCCTAATCTTACCTCTTGCACTGCCAGGAAAGTGCTAAACAGATGAATTTTCAGCTCCCTGCAGCAAAGAGCTCATCTTCTGGGCTCTCTGACACACAGATGAGGGTCTCAAACCACCAGAGGTCTGTGGAAGCTGAAACCCTGTGTCTCTGGGGTGTTCACAGCAGCTGCTCCCAGGTAAGAGGTGAGATGACCTGAGGTCTGGGGAGAGTTTTAAATCCCACATATTTTGTTCATGTGTCAGATGTGGGCTCTGTTTCCTATAAACTCCACAGCTGAACTCACTAAAAATGGCAGCACAGAGATCCCTGCAGGTAAGTGCAGATATCAGGTCAAAGATTGGACTCTCTGACCTTGGAGATCTTTTCCAGCTTTCGTGATGCTGTGACTGATAAACTGAAGCTGCTGTTTTGCTCGTACTGCATTTGTGTCATAGTTTCTGAATCAATCCCTTCAGAACATCATCTGAACAATTATTGCTCTCCAGGCAGCTTCTCACACAGCAGTGGGATGGGCAATAGAAACCACACCCCTTTTTTACAAAGGCGTATTTGTCCTTTTCTAGGATGATTTTGGAATCAAGTGCTGTAGCATAAACACGTTTGTTCAGGTTTACAACAGCTCCTCATCTTTTCTGATTCTGCAAAGCAAACTGGGTGCTGAATGCCACCCACGCATGAATTAGTGACCAATTGGCCAAAACTTCTCTTTCTTGTCTCTGGCCCAGCTTTAGCCATGACTCTGCACACTCAGAAATCATGGGGTAATGGAAGATTTTATCCCCTTAACAGCAGCAATGCAAGATCATTGCAGATAAAGTTTTACCTTCTAATTAATACCTGGTCCCTGGGGATGCTCCAGAGTTACCTGGCTCTTCAGGGGTGTCCCAGCTCCTTCAAACACGACTGCACCAGCCAGGGCACCTCACTTCATGGCCCAGGGCAGCAGAACCTCACTGCTACACAGCTCTGATGCCAGTGGGCCACACTACAGAGCAGATAACCTCTGCTCCTCCTCAGCAGGGGATGGAGGAGGAGTTCTGCTTTGAACTCACCTGAGGCTGATCAAGAGCTGCACCCACAAAATTGGTTTTGTTGTCACCCATCAGGACTAAGGAGAAGAATTTCTCAGGTGAAGGAGCTCCTGCCAAGCACTGCCATGAGCTGTTTCAGCTCATGTCCCTGTCCCTTTCCCAGGTCTGCTGTGTGAGGAGCCATGTCCAGAGTGCTGCCAGACACCCTGGGGCCACCAGCCCCTCACTGGAAGGGTCCCAGCCAGGTACTGCCAGCTCTGCCTGTGCTGGGGATGTCACCTCCTGTACACACACCTCATAAAAGCCTTATAAACCCCTGGCATTGGAGTGGTGTGTGTGCATTACTATCAAGTTATGTCACTGCTTCCACAATAAAATTATTTCAGCGGGTTGTAAGTCAGGTATAAAACTCTCTTCGGGCTGAAACTTGGCGTGTGCACATGTGCAAACACACACACACAGCCTGATTTCTGGGAAGGGGAGAGTGGGGGAGAGGTTCTGCATTGCTTCTGAATTCTGCACGGGGGCAGAGCCATTTTCCATGGGCTGTTTTCACGGGGAGAAGCTGCAGAGCTCCTGCAAGGCCATTGGGGGAAGGCAGAGACTGCTGGAAGTGGGACAGCCACAAACCCACCCTTTAGTGCCCCTCCAGCCTCCTCCTTCCCACCTGCCAGCTCTGGGAAAGGGAGAGGGCATCCTGTGTGCTGTTAGGGATGGTTGGGGCAGGGATACGTCTGCCAAGCTCCATCTAAAACTGGGAGAGTAGAGGGACATTCAGACCCCCTGTGTACACTGCAGTGCAGCTTCAAAGGAGGAGTCCTTGGAAGCTCACCGGGACTAAAGGCATCCTTTAAACAAGCTTTGCTTTGGAAGAGTTTGCATGCTGCTGTTACTGCAAACTGCAGAGGGAAAACGTGTTTGCACTGCCAGGGCTGTCCTGGGACACGAGTGCAAAGGGTGCAGATGCCACTGCTCACAGAGGTCCTGCCTGAGGGGCCCTGAGACCTCGGCACCAGCACCGGGACAAGGAATTGTGCCACTGGAAGCTGCATCCAGCAGTGCTGGTAGAGGATATTTAGTGGGAAGAGGGGAGGAATTTTTAAGAAGCATAAAGAAAAAGGGAGCCTCCTGCTGTCTCTCGAAACCTCAGCCAGCCTGAACCAGCTCTGTTTTGGGGCTAGAGCCTCCCAGCAGAGAGTGGGGCACTGTCTGCTGTAAGCACAGCATCCTTCAGATCGTCTGCAGCTGCAGGTGTTTGTACACTTGACCTTTTGTAATGAACAGTAAGGACATTTTCTTCATACTTGCTTCACAAGTCTATTAAGAAACACACCAGACTCAAGGCAGTCATTTGCTGTGACGTTTTGTTCCCTGGATAACACAACACTCCACCTTTATGTCAGTGTTCCTCTGGTTTGCTGGGTCAAAATCCACGTTTGGCCCGAGGGAGGTGAGTCATTTCCCTGGGTTCTTCACTCCTGCTGCAGCTGCAGCCCCAAGATTATCAACATATAGAAAGAAGAAATATAAGGAAAGAACTATAGTAACATATTACCCTATAATCTGGTAATAGAAAAAGAGAGTGTGGTTGGCAGTAAGAGTATTCTTATTTAATCTCATGCAACTATATTTACTGGTATTAGTGGTTTGAGCATTGCTATCCATGCTGCCAACTAGAAATTATCTGGTTACACCCCGTGGACTCAGGAAAATGTAAGAGTTCCATCTTTTAAGGGAACAGGCAGCACCAGGACCTCAGTGACAGTCACTGGAGTTTGCTCCAGCTCCGAGCACAGGCCAATCCCAACCTCAGAATTCCTGGAGCCTAAATGATTAGAAATACCATTACAACAGGATCTCTGATGGTTATCATGAGATAATCATCACACATCTGTATTTTTAAGACACAGGGCACAGTCTGGTGCTTTGCAGTCCCCGGTGACATGACCTCACAGCAACACACGCCTGGAGCTGCGCTAGCGGAGCGCTCTGTGCTGGGGAAGGAGGCATTGCTGGGCTGGGAGAACACGCAGTTGGCAGCTCGTGGCTGTGGTTTACACAAAGCTGTTTGTTCCTTGTAAACAGATTTATTTTCCTTTAGTGGTAGAGACCCACTGAGCAGCAGCAGAACAGAGAACATCTTCGTGCAGAGGAGCGGGGGAAGGACGCGCCTTCCGGCACGGACAGAGTGCTCCCGTGGTGGCTTTTGAAATGAAGAGGTGTAGTGAATGTGCAAGTGTAAATAAGGCCAGGAAATCTTTTGCTGTATGAATGAACTCCCTACTGTTTGTGTTGCGGAGGTTCCAGGGATGTTGCTCTGGAGCTGGGCTCCTGCTGGGCAAATAATTCTTCCAAATGGAGGTGGTGCCATGTTATCATTCCCTGGGTCTGCCTGTCACTGTTGGGCTGTTCCTCAAAAGCTACGGCTTCAGCCCAATCCTCTGCCTTCTGAGCAGCAGCAGCCAGATTAAAATGGCACTTACCATGATTTGACTGTTTCAACAACTGATTAAATCAGCTCCCTCTGATCTAATAGTGTTGGTGTCTGGGAACGGCGTAACCAGGACCAAGGTGTCAAACATGAAATCAGAAGGTTGGCTTTCACACAAGTGATCAAGTTAAAATATTAATAATGTTGGTGGTTAATTAAGTTGTTAATTAGTTCCTAAAGTTAATGAGAGTTTGTGGTCTATGTTTATTAATGTTTGAATGTTGAGTCTTGGTTTCGGGTCTACATTTATTGAGAAATCCTAGAATGTCCCCTGAACAAATCTCCAAGTTCAGCTGTGTTCCAGGCAGAAAAACCCCTCACCCATGGCTAAGAGACTATTTTTAGACATTAGCCGTTGGCCTGTCACCAAGCTCCATGGAAACCTTGAATTTCAATGAGGGAGTTTTCCCTCCAAAATCCTCAATGACACCACCCCAAAGACTGCACCCTAGAAACCAACAAGCCATTGGAGAAAGGACTTTACATCATGCCCGGACTCTACCAACCATCTCTTACCTAAGAGGCAGGACAATGGGCGGAGAGGGGAGGAGAGGGGAGGAGCAAGGAGGTGATAAAACTCGAGGCACAGCCTGAACTTTGCTCCTTTGCCTACACTGAGCGTGCTCCAAGCCTGCGTGGTGCTGGCTGGGTCGGGACTAGCCTAGGCCAGCTTATCATCTTGACTTTGCTTAAGGCTGCCTTAAGCGAGACCCAGCATTGAGAGGTCTTTGTTTTGGGCTTTTTAGCCATTTTGGCTCAAAGAGTCTCTAATTGCTGTGAACCCGGAAAACTTTTTTTGCTAATTACCTTTTTATTTAATAAACCTGCTTTCTTTTCAGCTTCTCACTAAGAGTTGCCTCCTTTTTCACAAAGGTGCTCAGTACAGGCTACAAAACCTGCTGGAAACACACACCAGTATTTAGGTAGTTTTTTACACCTCCCTTTTTCCTTGTGCTGTTCCTGACCTGTGCTGGGTGAGCCAGGCTGTGCATGCCCTTGGAGCAGAGATGAACTTTTGGGATCTGCTGCTTAATGGCCAGGAGGTGCCAAACCCTTCGAGTCACTGGTGTCCTCTGCCTGCCCTGCAATTCATAGCCCCAAACCATTCCTCTCACCTCGTATGTCTTCTCCCTGGTACCTCTGCCACTGCTTCAGCTCCTCAGACCTGTTTTCTGTCTCTCTTCCCCTCTGGAACTTGCAGAATATTCTGTTTCCTTCCCAAGGAAAGTGTTGTGGGTTCATTTTCCTTCTCCAGTCTTCACACCGGGTTTATTCCTTCCATGTGCTGGGAGATGAATTGGGGAGAATGGATGTGGAGAAATTGATGGTACTGTGTAGTTGTGCTAGGAAAGAGCCCACTCCAGACCCCAATGGCACAACCACCAGCACCAGATTCTGGCTGGGAAAATCTCTGTGGATTCCTCCCTCAACTTCTGCAGCTGAAATAAAAACTGACCCGCATGAACCAAACCTTCACAGTGGGCACATTTTTTCTCCTACTGTTTCCAACAAAAATCAAACATAAACAGCGAGAAATTATTCCATCTCTACTAATGAGTGGCAGCATGAGAACATCAGCAATGTGTTAAGGGAAAATCTCCCTGGTACACTGAATTATACTTTTTCTGGAGTGGAGCAAAGAACCCTTGTGATTGAAAAACTCCCTTTCCAGTAAATTCTTGGGTTATGTGGAGAAGCAGCCTTTTTTCCTTTTTTAAGAGTTCTAGTTGTCTGTTTAGCCTTCCATACCTATTTACCCGTAACTACCCAATATACTGTTAAGTAAGAACGTGATTTGAAGCACTTGAGTTACTCAGTCAGCAAGAAGACAGAAGTGTCAGTTCATTGTAGGTTTCATTCTCTCACTGACCACAGTCGGCTCCTCTCTGGAGGAGCTCACTGCCCTCCTCTGCCTTCCCTCTTCCCACCCTGCCCTCTCCCACACCTGGCACCAGTGTTCTTCAGACCACCTGCTCTTTCCCTGGGATCAGTGTGCATCGTTGTGGAGAAGGGGTTTGGAAAGCACTGCAAAGGGAGATGCAGAGGGGGAGAAACGCCATGGTGAAAGCAAATTGCAGAGAAATACAACATTGCTCAGGCCACACCATTTGCCCCCGAAAAGGGGCTCTAGCCTGGGCTCCTGCTGGTCCCCAGGGCCCCAGGGGCATCCAGGGAAAGGCAAATCCCAGATTCAGAGATTGTTTGCATAAAGTATTCTAAAAAAAAAAAAAAGTCCTGGTGTCCAGTCCGTGAATCATCTCTCACTCGGACGTGCTCCCAGAAAAGGAGGAACAGGACCTCAGTGGCTTAAAGAGCTGCCCACAGAACCAGGAGGATCTGGACGAGTGGGATTGCAGAAGCGGCACAGGGAGAACATCCAGGCAGGCTGGAAAATCCACAGTGGGAAGGAAACAACACAGCATCTGGTATTTTGAAACGCAGCTGGAGTTTTCCTGTGCGTTCTGACTGTGAGTCACTAATGGTAGGCTGTGAAATTCCTGATACCCATCTGGCCCTTGGGGCTGAGCCCTGGGATGAAGCTCAGGGAGGAGACTTGGGAGAGGTCCTGGAGTTAGCGAGGGTCCCCCATGTCAGAGCAGAGCCCTGCTGTGGGATCCCACCCCCCAAACACAAGACCAGAAGGCTGTTCAGGAGGGATGCTGCACCAGTGCCTGCACCAGGAGCCTCCTTGGCAGGCAGCGGCCACATGCAGCGATTCTCAATTCCCTCAGCTCTGCAAGGTGAGCAGGAGGAGTTTGGCCTCAGCAGCCACGTATGCTGAGCCAGCCCAGCCTCAGGCTGGGCCAGGAGGAGCAGGAGAGCACAGAATGCCAGCAAGAGAGGCCCAAAGTGGGTGTTGCAGCAGCAGTGCTGCTCGCTGCCAGCTGGGCACCTGCCCTGGAGGGCTCTCCCTCCCCCGCAGAAAGGAATCACCTCAGGCAATGGCCAGGGAGCAGCTGCCCTGAGGGGCTGCAGACCCTCCCTCCTGTGCCCCTGCAGCCAAGCACGAGGAAAAGAAAGCAAACAGCAGTGGAGCAGTGTTTTGTTTCCATTACCAGGCCTGCAGGACAGCAAGCTGTTGTGTATAAAACCATCAGTACGGAGACAGGAGTAACCCAATGGTCACAGCTGCTCCGGGAGCCCTTTGCAGGGTGAGCTGTGGGCAGGGCCAGCACGGTGTGGGCAGGCAGGAGCCAGGCACGGGGCTGCTGTGACCAGCGGCAGGGCCTCGAGGGGCTGGGGGAGCCTTTGCTGAGGGTCCCTGGGCTGAGAGCACGACCTCAACAAATTGGAGGACTGGACAAGCACCAACCATATGAAGTTCAACATGGGAAGGTGCCGGATTCTGCACCTGGGATGGGGCAACCTTGGATGTACGGACAGGCTGGGGAATGAGATACTGGAGAGCAGCACTGTGCAAAGGGACCTGGGAATCTTGGTGGATGGAAAGTTGGAAATGAGTCAGCAGTGCCCTGGCAGCCAGGGGGGACATCCCTGTCCTGGGGGGCACCAGGCCCAGCATGGCTGGTGGGGCCAGGGAGGGGACTGTCCCGCTCTGCTCTGCACTGGGGCAACATCACCTTCAATATTGTCTGAAGTTTTGGTCAGTGCAATGTAAGAGTGTCCAAAGCAGGGCAATGAAGATGACGAAGGGCCTACGGGAAAGCTGCGTGAAGAGCAGCAGAGGGCTCTTTGTCTCTTCTGCCTGGAGGAAAGTGAAGGGAGACGTCATCAGGGTCTAAAACTTCCTCATGACAGGAAGAAGAGAGGCGGGAACTGATTTCTTTCTGTGGTCACCAGTGATAAGAAATGGCCTGAAGTTGTGTCAGGGGAGGTTTAGGTTGGATATGAGAAAAAGGTTCTTTATCCAGAGGATGGGTGGGCACCAAAACAGGCCCCCCCTGGGCAGCACGAAGGCTGAGAGAGCTCAAGATGCATTCAGACAACACTCAAGAACATGGCCTGACTCTTGAGGATGGATGCTCCTGTGCAGGGCCAGGAGTTGGACTTCTTGATCCTTGTGGGTCCCTTCCAACTCAGCATATTCTGTGACTCAGTGATTTTATTTATTACAGTGGAATATCTGGGCCTGGACCTCCTCCAATGGGATGCCCAGGA
>VZRV01000677.1:0-44390 GCA_013398115.1 Falcunculus frontatus
CGCTTTCCCCGCCCGGTGCCGGAAGCCGCGCACGGCGGCGGGGCCGCTCGGGGAGCCCGGTGCGGGCGGCTCCGCGCACTCCCTCCTGTGGAGCGGATCGCGGGGAGCAGGCTGGAGCTCACGCGTGTCCGCGGCTGCCAGCGGGGCCACCCGGCCGCTCCCCGCGCTGCTCCGGGAAACGTGGCGGTGCCGGAGCGGGAGGCACCTTCCCCCGGACAGGTGGAGCGGGGCCGGACACCGTCCCGGTGTGAGCCCCGTGCAGCCCCCGCCGTGCGGGCCGACAGCTCCGGGCCTCCCGCTGCCGCTACGGGAGCGCCCCGGGCACCGCACCCCCGGGGCAGGACGGCGGGGCCGCGGGCACGCGTGGGGTGATACCCGGGACGGCGAGGAGCCCTCGACCCCTCGCGGGGGGCTCGGCTCGCGGGGCTCGGTCCTCGCAGGTGCCCGGCTGCGTCCCCGAGCCGGCGCCCCGGAGCAACCGGAGCCTCCGCGCCCGCTGACAACGGGGCCGTCCCTGGGGCCGGCGTGGGCGGGGGAATCTCGGTGCCACCGTCCCCCTTTTTCCCCCGGGCTCTGCCGGGCCGCGGCGTCCCGCCAGCCCTCGGATGGGGCGATCGGTCCCCGCGGGGCCGGGCCGCCAGTGGGGTTCCCGACAACTTTCGCCGGGAGCGGCGGAGCTGAGCTCGGAAGGGCACCGGGGCCCGGAGCGGTTCCTTTGCCGGGGTCGGGCAGCACCCCCGTCCCCCGAGCACGTTCCTCTGTGCCCCGGGGTCGGTCCCACCCCGGCCCGAGGGCTCGCCCGGTCGCCGCGGCCCCGGCCAGCAGCAGCCCGCGCCCTCGGGGGCCCTGCCCGGGCCCGGAGGTGCGGAGGCACCGGAGGGGGGACAACACCGGGAGGCACCGCTGAATGTCACCGCGCCGCAGCCCCTAACAAAGACGCAGCCGCCGCGATCGCAGAGCCGAGCCAATAAAAAGCAAACTGATATTACAATTTTGATTTCCCTGGAGGGCCGAAGGGGCTTAATGTAAGAATTATTATCCATTGTGAACAGCAGCCCAAGGAAAACACACAGAGGAAGATTTAATTTTTTTTTTTTAACTTAGCGGTTTTCCTAAGAAACATACATTCATTGAAATTTATGCCAGCGGAGTTTGTTAACCCTCCCCTTTGACATTTCCAGCTTCTCCTGTTGCCAGAGGAGACAAGCCGAGCACAAACCACTAATGCTCGCAATAAAACTAAATGCCCAGGGACGAGCACGGTTTGGTGCGATTCCTCCCCAGCCTCGGTAAGCTGCGGAGCACGTCCAGCTCGGATCCAGCCCGGCTGGGAAAGCTCTGCTCTTCCCAGGACACAGTCGGGAATAGGCGATGAGGAGGGCAGACTCTCGCTGGCCATATACATATGTATACATATATATATAATTTCTTTCTAAAAATATTTTTTAAACTTGTGACCAGACATCCTTGGCATCTTTCAGAACCTGCCTCAGGAGCAGTACAAGGGACTGTTGATGAAATATAATATATATAATAAAAAAAAGGTGAAACAACACTGAAAACCAATATTAAAAGCATTTTAATCACTGCCTGGCCCCTGGCTCCCATGGCTCAGCAGCAGCTCCCGTCCTTCGGGTTCCTGTAGGATCTTCATCTGCTTTCTGTTACGAGGCTGATTGCACATGATTCACAATAATGATGGTAATGGTGGTGATTTTCTGTCTCTTACCTTGCTCAGGCAGCAGCAGTTCATGAACTGATACATCTTTCTCTTTGTCAGGCCCAAAGAGGGCACCTTATTTGAACTACATAAAATAGCCTAAATAAGGAAAGTGGGAAGCATTTCCAACTGTTGCCTCTTCCTGACTGGCTGGGGCATAACACAGGGATGAGACAAGGAAAAGGGTTCCTGTTCCAACCAAAAGGAACAGGAGCCAACTGCTGCCTTTAAAGCCAAGAGAGGAGTGGGTTGGCCCCGGGCAGTTCGTTGCTGGTTTGCTGGGGGATCAGGCAGGTACGAGGCACAGCCACACCCAGTGTGTACCCTCCTCTTCACCACACACCTGGCCAAAAATTCAGATTCCTCTTTCTCTGCAGAGCATCAGCAATAGGTGCTGCTGCTCTCGGCAGGAGGACTCTGTCCCAGGTGGAGGGGTGGGGGCTCCAGCCCCCCGTGATCCCGAGGTGGGGCTGCTGGGGTGCAGCTGTAAGACAAAACCTCTAACAGCCAGAGACAGATGGGCTTCCTGCAGGTGCTAGGAACCATACCAAGGTAATTTCCCCTCAAATACTTGCTGGCCACGTTCCCTCCGTGTACCCAGAGCTGATGTCTGTCCATGTTTATTCTTTCCATCATTATTTATAAAGTTCTTACCCCGGAGCCAGAGTCAGCTCTGTGGCAGTGCCTTGCTTGGGGTGGGTTCTGCCTCTCCAAAAGAAGCTGCTCCGCTTCCCCTCGCCCCGTGCGCCAGCAGCTCCCGCAGCCCCGCTCTGTGTTTGCCATCAAGCAGCACTGATTACACATGCCATCATTTCTGATGTTGCTCATTAGTCTGTATCATTATTAGCAATTCAAACCAGCAATTCTTTTCCAGCTGTAAGCCTCCAGCTCCACCAAGGCGACTCCAGGGCTGCAGTTTGGGTGCTCACCTTTTCTTCCCCTCTGCCCCAGCAAGGCCGGTGGTTCCTACCCGGTCTGTAAAGCCAGGAGCCTGCCAGGGTGAGCAGCAAATAATAACAGAAGTTAATTCATTAAGAGTTACAGCGTTTCCTTCAAGGCCACTCTCACAGGGGGCCAGGCACCGACTTTGCCATGTCCTTGGAGCAGGGGGGAGGGCACTGGCCCCATTCATCCCTACCTGGCCGCCCGCAGCCTTGGCCAGCTGGGCTCCAGGATTTGCCCTTCTGCTTTTGTCAGCTCTGGCTTCCATTGGAAGTTGTGGCCAGTCTGAAAAACCGATTATGACACAGCCCTTGCTGAGGTCAATGCTGTGCCGGAGAAAGACAAGAAAAGGATGAGTAGGTAGGCTTGGAAAAAGAGACAACAAAAAAAAAGCAAACCCACAAAAACCTAAACCCACCCACCCAATCAATAGGATGCCATGAAGTACGATGTGAACAATGAAACCCTGTTCCAGGTTGCCAAGGCAAATCTGTCAATAGAGTATTGAACAAGCAAATCTGACTTGCAATTATTGTCTCCTTCTAAATACAGGCTGCCCCTCTGCCTTGCAGCTCAGCCCCAGTGCTGGTGCGGGGAAGCTCTGTGATTGCTGGCTCAAAATGGTGAGGGAAGAGTCAAGTCTGGCAGCTGGGCTGGAATTTACTCCAACACAGGCACTAAAACCCCCCGGAGCATCCCCACCACCTTCACTGCAGCAGCTGAAGTGACACGTGCCCTGCCCCCAGTGTAACAGGCAGCAGCAAAAAACCCTTTGCAAAACTGTTCAGCCTTTAAAGCTTCCAGTAAAACATCCAGTGCCACGAAGCACACGCAGGTGTCCTCAGACACCAAGTGCCCAGCATTTTGTGATGCTTAGGAAAGCACCACGAAGAGCCCGAGCACTCGAGGCCGGGGCTGTCAGTGTGATGGTCTTAAAATCCAGCACAGTAGAAAGGTCTGGAGCTGTCATCACCCACCCAGAGGCAGCAGCAGTGGGAAAATCCAGAGGCGAAACCACCCTGAACTGGGTCATCACGTGGAAATTTAAATGGCTTCACAAGTGCATCGCTGCTGCTGCTGCTGCTGGTGCACACGGGGCCGCGTTAGGTGAATGCTTTTTTCTAGTGCTGCTTCCAGCGCAAGCCAGAGGAGGTTGTGAGCAGAATCCTCAGGAAGGAGACACTTGCAGGAGCTCACAGCGTGCTTCCACAGCAGTTCAACACAGCACAACGGAGCAGTTTTTGTGTAGCTGATGGAGGGGCTGAGGCACAGGGGACGCAGGGCAGTGTTACCCAGAGCAGCTGCTTTGGGAGCATGGCTGGGCTGATTTGGGAGCATGGCTGGGCTGATTTGGGAGCACGGCTGGGCTGCTTTGGGAGCATGGCTGGGCTGATTTGGGAGCACGGCTGGGCTCCCCTCACCGTTGGAGCTCACCATGAATGAGGCAGCCCCAGAGGAAGGAGAGGCAGCCCTGCTCTGCAGAGCTGCAGCCAGCACAGGCAGGGAGAGCAGCACCCAGAGCAGGTTCCCAGGATGCTCCATCCCTCGGGCACTCAGCTGGGAATAACCCCCCTTCCCCAGGGCTCTGTTCTGCTGTGCCTTCCCCCCCACAACCTCAAGCATGGGTGCCAGTGAGGGAGCCTCAGAGACCATCTGTCTTTAATCTTCTTAGAGCCAGGCAAGTCGGGAGAAATTCAGAGGAAAGAGGCACTGAAGTCCCCCTGTCCCTGGCTGTGACAGCACAAGGCTCAGCACGCAGCCGGTGGGAGCAGCTCTTGCCTGCCCCACATCCTCAGAGCAATGCTGAGACGGCAGGCACAGAGCTCTGGGAATTGCTCCCATCCCCTGGAGCAGAGGGGGACGGGAACCCCTTCCCCACAGGGAGCCTGATACCCATCCTCAGCTCCGTCCTGCCCTACACCTTCCTCAGATCCAAGCAGCCCTGGAGAGGTTTGCCCTCGGAGCTCTTCCTCCTCTTATCACTTAAGCTGATGCTGTTCCTTGGCAGCTGAGCGTAATTATGAGATTTTCTCCATCAGAGCTGGGTCTGTGCGTGTGTCCCCGGCACGGCTGCACCCACCCGCCGTGGCAGCGAGGACGCTACTCAGGTGCAGGGATGGCCCCATGCCCACTCCTCCTGCTGAGCCTCCAGGCACTCAGTGCCACTTCTCCCTCTTGGGCAGGAGCTGGGCTGAGCCCAGGAGAAGGGGCTTCAGCCAGGCACAGCAGCCACAGCCCGCCCAGGGGTGCAGCCCAGCTGCCTCATCTCACACTCAGACTCTCCTGTCTCCCAGCCACACAAGCAAAGCTTCCTGGAATGGAGAAGCATCCACGAGGCCTTCCCTAGCTGCAGGGGAAACTGGGCTGGTCATGCCAAGCTATTTAAGCACAGAGATTGATTGATAGATTGATTTGGTATGATTACAGCTGAGGACATTCGCAGCCCTCTCATGCTGGGACCTGTGCTGTGGGTACTGTGAGCTTTTCTGCCTCTGCTCTGCTCCCACAGCTGTTTGTGCAGCACCTGGCACTGCCAAGGCTGGGAGCAGCTCCTCTGGCAGAGCAGTCTGATGCCACGTTTCCTGATCCAAAGTGCCATCCTGGCCTCCCCTCCCCGGGCAGAGCAACGATGAGAGCTGATAATGAGTGCTTGGGGCTGGGGCCGCTCGGGGACCCGTGGGAAGAGCAGCAGCGAGGGCCTCGTCAGCACATGTCCTGCCTCGTGGTCCGGGCATGGCACACGGCAGAGCTGGCACGTGGACAAATCACCCAGCAGGGCAGAGCTGAGCCCTGGGCTGAGCTGCTGTGGCCACCGCGGGGGTGCTGCCCTGGGGACAGGGACCCTCGGGCTCTGGGGGCTGTGAGACACCCAGGGCCCATCGTCATCGCCAGGGATGTGGGGTCCTGGCTGGCGGCACCACGAGCTGTGGCTGCCGCAGAGCAGCCGGGGTCGGCGTTGTGCTGTGGGGGGCTGTGAGCTGGGGTCTGTCCTTACGGGAGTTGGCTGCGGGATCCTTGCTCAGGAGCCAGCTGGGGGCTGCCGGGTCGGATTCGGCAGCTTTGCTGTGGACGGAGAGACCGTGCAGCCCCAACCCAGCCGAGTGCCGCCGCACGGGAACGAGAGGCTGCGGCCCCTGCCCCTCTCCCCTCCGCCAGAGCCACCGCTGGTGTCCAGCGGCCACAAAAAGCATCATCTGGCAGAGGTGCCCCGGTTTCCGCAGGGTTCCTGCCCGAGCCCCGCTGGCGTGCAGGGCGCTGGTGCGAGGGCAGGGAGGAAGCGTGCTCGGCTCTGCGGTCAGGCAGTTTCCATCCCTGCACCTGAGCCGAGGCGGCGGCACAGCTCCTCTGAGCCCTTCCCTCCGGCTTCCTTCCGCCCGCGCCCCGGCACGTTCTGCTGAGCCCTGACTGCGAGGCAATTGCACCAACCCACAGACTGCCCCGGCACTTCATCCCCTCAGAGGATTAAACCGAGTATTTTTGTTTTCAAAGGTTTCAGAAAGATTTCCTGGCCACGCTGTCCGCCCGCCACGTGTTGCTCTGTCACCGGGTCCTCCTGCTCCAAAGCTGCTTAGGCCGACCCAAGCCGAACTGCACTAAACCCATCAAGAGGTGGATGCTTTGCCTGGGGGAAGGAAGCTGTTGGTCTCTGCAGGGCAGAACCTCAATCCAAGGCACTGTGGGGGCTGCTCCATGCCCCTGCTCCTGCTGATCTGTGGGGCTTGGGCATTGATTCCGTGATTCAGGTGACTCAGCACCCACACCCAGCACAGGTCACTCTGCTGCGGCAGAAAGCTCAGCCTTGGGCCTGGAAGACATTTTCACGGCCTATGAATTCCTTAAACCCAAAGGCTGATGGTGTGTGAGCCCTTTGCACATGTGTTGGACGGGGCAGAGCAGGCCCTGGGCTCCGGCCGAGCCCTGCACTGCTCACGCTGGGTTTCTGTGCCTGGGAACAGCCACAGGTGCTGAGTGAGCACAGCTGGGAGACACAACTGGTCGCTGACTGGTTAGACTGGCTCCTCCAACCTCTGCCCTTCCTTGGACTACCTGGATTTGGTTATATGGAGCCAACTACTTGCTGAGGGACTCAAAGTGTCTCTGGGGATCCCGCACTGCTCCTACCTGGCACAGTGGCCCTGTCCCACAGTGACATTGCCCTGGGCTCTGTGGGTGTCAGTGCCTGGCCCTCGGATGCTTTCTCATGCCCAATGTTCAGGTGAAGGCGTTGCAGCACAGGCTGCAATGCACCCATGAGAGATGGATAGAGAGCAGGGCTGGGGGCTGTTCCTTGGAAAGCTGCAGCCCATCTTCCTTTTCACTTCCCCTTCTCTCAGGCGACTGCATGTGCCCTGGGCAGCTATTTTTAGGCTGCTGCTCGCTGTCTGCTTTCCCCCGGGGATGCTGAGCAGGTTCTGGGAACTCCAGCTGTCTCTTGGGCAGCACGAGAGATGCTTTGCTTCCTGAGCTTGCTCCTTCACTCCCCAGCACATGCCCTGGCTCTGCCACTCCCCTGCAGCCGCCCTGGCGCTGGACACGAGGCTGAGATGCCCATCCCAGGAGCACTGGTGCTGCTGAGGGGTTTTGAGGGGGTCTCCTGTGCCAGGGCAATGCTGATGCTCTGCCCAGGCAGCCGGGATTGCAGGGCAGTGCTGATTCATGGGGCTCTGTCATTACAGTCACAGCGGCTGTCCTGAGCCCCGAGGATTTACTGCCCGCAGCCAGGAAATACGGCACAGGCAGACTTCTCGTGTTCCTTGGGCTGGAGGGGACATCAGGAGCCCCGGTGTAACCCAGGGCTGTCTCAGAGTCCCACTGCAGCTGCCTTGCCCAGTCACCCCATTCCTGCTCTCGCTCCCTTTTCTGCCCCCATGTCCAGTTTCCTGGCCCTGGCACAGTCAGGCCTGACCATGGGGACACATCTCACGTGTGCCCCAGCCTGTGGTGACCAGCTGGAGCCTGGATGGGGCTGGGATGGAGGTGAGGAGCTGCTGGAGCCCCGCAGTGACAGGAGCCACTCTTGGGGGTGGCACTGAGGGTTCGGTTGAGTCACTTGGTTTCTGACACGCCAGCCCTGCCCGGGCACTGGGCAGGGGGCATTCCTGGGGCTGGCAGTGCCAGCTGGCCCCTTGTTTCTCTGCCCCGTGGCACCTCTGTGAGCAAAACCAGGGCTCAGGGGCACAGCAGGTGTGCAGGGACCCAAAGGTTTGGGGGGGACGGGTAGGTGTGGGGTGACACCGTGCACAGGCTGGAGCACAAGGCAGGGACACAGGGCTGTCCGAGGCAGGATGGGGGCTGCGAGGGGCAGGGATGGGGGCTGCAAGGGGCAGGGATGGGGGCTGCAAGGGGCAGAAGGAGTGGGATGAGCTGTAGAGTTCTTGGGGATCCCAGTAATTGGGGTGCTGCCGACACGGAGCTCTTTGCTGCTCAGTCCCAGCTCCCTGGGCACGCCTGCCCCAGCTCGGGGTGTCTGGGGCACCTTCACGGCGTCGGTGCCGGCCCCGGGGAGGCTCCAGCCCCGCGTTCCCGCAGCCCATATTTGGGCTTTGGCTGCAGCAGGGCCATAAAAGGCAGCGTGGGGAGGGCGCTGGCACCGGCCCCGCGGCATCTCCGTGTGCTCGGGCATCCCGGGGAGCTGCTACCGGGAATCGGGGCTGGGGGCCGGGGCAACCCCCGGGAGAGGGGGCTCTGGGTCTCCCCGAGCCCACTGCTGCCCAGTCTGTGTCCCACTGCTCCCACAGCCCGCGACGGGCACTGCTGACTTCATCCCCAGCGCTCTCCTGAGGGGATCCAGAGCTGCTTTTATCCAGTGTCACCCTTGGTGGAGTGGCAGTGGCAGCACATGGCACGGGAGGTGCTGCGGATGCCAGGACCAGGAATGGGACCAGGAGAGATTGGCATGGGCTGACAGCATGGAAATGAAATCCAGGCTGAAGCCACATTGCAAATCCATCCTGGGGGATGCTCGGGCTCGGAGGGGTCTCGAGGGGCAGAATGAGGCAGTCAGAGCCCAGGCAGAGGGGAAGGAGCAGCAAAGCTCATCCACATCCGTGCAGAGAGGGGCAGGGATCAGCCCTGTCACCCCCGGGGGCTGATTCACGAGCAAAGCCCGAGCTGCTGGGCCGGGCGGGTGTGAGCCAGCCAGGAGGAATGCGAGGAAGACAAACAGTGAGGAGGAAGGGCGATTCCCCAGGTATCAGGGTGGGCACCACTGAGCTGCTGGGCAAAGTGTGAAGGTTGCAGAGCTGGAGCCAAGCATTGGGACAGGGTGGGAGGACTGTCCCCAAATTAAATCCCCTGGGGCCTTCCGAGCTGGGCTGGGCACGGGCTGGCAAGCTCTCCTGGGACAGGGAGCTGGGCTGTGGCTGAGAGGAGCCCTGGCAGTAACTGTGTCCTTCCTGAGCCCTGGCATCAGCTGTGTCCTTCCCAAGCTGTGGCCCCAGCACCCAGCTGTGCACCCGTCCCAGCACACCCAGCAGCTTCCTTGCCCCTGCTGCGACTTCCAAGGGAGTTTTGGCCATGCAGGTGTGTAACACTGAGCCCAGTGCAGCCATTTCAGACCTGGTGTTAGACAAAGCAAAGTAAATCTCCATTAATGGCACCTCCCTGTGCCCTGGGCCGCTGCCATGGGGTCTGGGGGCTCATCCCTGGCTCCAGCAGGTGCCCGTGCCCATCCTGTCCCCTGTGCCACAGAGGATGCAGAGCTGATTCATCTCCTGCCTTGGCTCCTGCTTACGTATGTTCACTCTGTTCATTCCCTGCCTGAGCAGCTAAATTAAGCCAAGCAACAATGGGCCATCGATTATCCCATTATATTTCCATCGGGCCTGACTTCCCAGCGGCTCCTGGAGGGCGGCACACGTGGCCTTGGCAGGGGCTCGGTGCAGAGAGCCCCTTGCCAGGTTCTGCTCTAACCCCTGGTATCCCACACACCACAGAGACACCGGATCCACGGCCCCACACCGGATCCACGGCCCCACACCGGATCCATGGCCCCACACCGGATCCATGGCCCCACACTGGATCCACAACCCCACACTGGATCCATGGCCCCACACCGGATCCACGGCCCCACACCGGATCCATGGCCCCACACCGGATCCATGGCCCCACACTGGATCCACAACCCCACACTGGATCCATGGCCCCACACCGGATCCACGGCCCCACACCGGATCCATGGCCCCACACCGGATCCATGGCCCCACACTGGATCCACAACCCCACACTGGATCCATGGCCCCACACCGGATCCACGGCCCCACACCGGATCCATGGCCCCACACCGGNCCCCACACTGGATCCACGGCCCCACACCGGATCCATGGCCCCACACCGGATCCATGGCCCCACACCGGATCCATGGCCCCACACTGGATCCATGGCCCCACACCGGAGGGGACGATGTGGCAGAACCCAGATGCCAGCACTGATGCACCTGCATGGGAAATGGTCCTTTGTCAGAGCACCCTCCCAATCCCGAGGGCTCTTGAGGACCATCCCAGCTCTGGCAAGGTCAGGTCTTGCTCCAGCCGTTTGCACAGACCTGGGGCTGTGTCCCCTCTGTCCCTCGCTTTCCACAGGGCTCTGTCCCCTCCCTGAGTGTCAATTGTCCGTTTCTTCCTGTGTCACCTATTCCAGCCCTGCTTGTTCCGAGTCCTTTTATGATCCAAAAGCTCACAAGCAATTTTTCAGGACCACAGAGGTTGACACGTGTGGACCCTCCTCGGCTGCCCCACAGTGCCACTGTCCTGGCAGGGCTCCGGCTCTGCCCCCGAGCTCCGTGATGCCTGTGAGCATCCTGGAGCACGGAGCGTCCTTCCAGCTGCAGTTTGCTGCAGAAGGGCTGGGTCAGGCCGTGTTGGTGGCAGCAAGGACAGGGGTGGGCAGTGCCAGGGGGGGTGACAGCCCAGGGGGGCCCCGCTCTGCTCCCTGCACGGGGCTGGGTCGGTCGGCACTCCCCGCTCTCAGGGGGCTCTGGAGCAGCTCAGGAGCCGAGGGTGACGCTGCTGTGTCTGCACGGGGATGCGCCGGCAGATCCTACCTGCGTCAGCAGCTGAATTCCCTGCTCTCATTCCCGCTCCGGCAGCGCCTTAACCCTTTCCTGCCGTCCTCAGCACGGGCTCCTCGGAGCTTATGCCAGGGTGGCTGTGCCCCTCCGGCTGCGGCAGCCACCCCTGCCCTGTCCCCACACACCCGCAGGAGGGGACGCAGCATCCCCCAGCTCTGCGCCCTGCTCGGTGCCCCGGCTCTCCTGCACCCTTTCCTTCCCCAGCCCGTGCTGCCCACGCTGCATCCCGGCCGGGTGGGTGGCACAGGGCTGCCCCAGAGCCTGGGCTGTGCTCTCTCCGCCGTTCCCGATCCCTGGGGAGGGGCGGCAGCGCTTTCCCAGTGCTCCTGCTGCTGTCGGCATCGGCATGGGGCAGTTTTATCACCTTGGCAGAGGGCCTAAAGGCCAGCTGGTGTTTGGGCTGTTTCCAGGGTTTCCAGTCACGGCTGGAAGTTTTCCACTGCCCACCCTCACCTGTAGTATGTGGAAATTGGGTTCCTGAAACCAGGACCCGGCTGCTGGGGCCGATTTGGACCAGGCAGCCCTCCTGGCAGGTGCCTTTGCTCCCCAGCACGAGCAGCACCAAAGGGCTCTCTGCCTTCATCCACAGCACGGGCTCGGTGCTGAAGGCTCGGGGTCATGCAGGGGGTTGGGATTGCTGTGCCAGGGCGTTTGCCAGGTCCCTGGGCTCCGTGACAGCCCCCGTGTCTCTCCTGCAGAAACCTCTGGAGAGCAGAGAGGACTCTGGCAGATGCCCATCCCTCAGCACCTCCCTGGCCGCCTCTGCCACTGCCAAGGTTAGTCAAGCCCCGGCCGCAGACAGAAGAAGCTGAACTTGTTTGTGGTTTCTGAAAGACAAAGCCAAGCCAAACAAAATCAAAAATCCCAGGAAGAGTCCTTAGGCTGCTCCTTCTCCTGCTGCTGCTTTGCCACATGGAGCAGGAGCTTTGGCAGGGCCTGGACCTGGTGTATTGGGGCACTGGAGGGCTGAGGGCTGCCAAAGAATCCCTCGCCGTTGGCAAGGAGCACCACTCAAAGTCTGGCTGACACCAGGTCCCTTTGCTGGGATGCCTGAGCCGTGTCCGTGCTCACTCCTGAGGTTTTGGGAAGGACTGGGTGTGGGGCTGAGCCACGTGCTGCTGCAGCAGGGCTTTCCCCAGCTGTGCTCTGCTGACTCTGGATGGGCAGCTCCGGCCTGGCCGCTCCCGGCTGCGGAGTTGGAGCTGGCACCGCTGGCACAGCTCCCACTGGGCTCTGCCGGGGCTCTGCTGTTCTTCCAGGTGCCGTGAAACCTCATTGCCAGCTGAGTTTGTGTTCAAATGAGCGAAATAAAGGGCGTGAAAGCCCAGGGCACTGCGCTGGGGCAGGGCTGGGCTGTGCCCGGGGCAGGATGTGCCTGTGAGCTCCAGCTGGCTGGACTGGTCTATTTTTATGGCCCAAGCAGAGCAACCTGGGGATTAATCAGCCAGCCCAGGAGGACAGGCTGTGTTGGGTTTGAAATTCTTTAGTGCTTGTAATAACTCAGGTGAGTGTCTTTGTTCTTGTGAGCTGTAATTTGTCATTTGACAGGCGGCGTCCCTTGACAAAACAGCCAAAGAGGCACATCCAAACACACCCAGCCCTGGGACGTGGCACCAAGCCCCTCCACCTGCCCCTGCCCCACTCCCAGGTGACAATTTCCCCAGTGCAGAAGATTCGAGGGCCCATTTGTCCAGACCTGTGTGGTCAGCACTCAATGCCAAGGACAAACGAGGCTGACCCATTGACCTCCCTCCCGCTCGCCCAGGCATGGGACAGCTCCAGGCCCCCTCCCAGCCTCAGGACACCGTGTGCCACCTCTGCCCTCTCCCCCCGTGCCCAGGTGTCCTGGCACCAGCCCAGTCTCCATCTCGAGGTGTCGGGCTGCCCTGTTCCCTTCTCCTCAGGGTTCCAGGAGCAGGATCGGGTTCCCGCCGGGATTATGGAGTGTAGCGTTACCACGGGACAGAGGACTCAGTTTTCGTTCTGCCCTGCTCCCCTTCCCCCTGGCAGCGGGAGGCAGGAGGATGTGGCAGCTCAAGGCTGAGGCTAAAGAGGCTTACACGGACTATTTACCTTCGTGAGGGGCTATTTTTGGCTGCTCAGCTGCCGCTAATGCAATGCTCAGGGCGGCGACCGAGGAGATGCCACGTGAGGGTCCCTGCTCCTAGGATCCACTTTCCTCCTCTGTACGGACCGAAGCTTGGCTGCTTTTTTGTTCCTTGGGGTTTTTTTCAGATGGCAAAGAGCGTCACAAAGGAAAATCTTGGGGACGGGTCAGAAGGACCTTGGAAATGCACTGCCCTGTCCAGTGTGTGACTCGTTGCCATCTTTGCACTGCAGGGAAATCCCAAGCTTCCAGTGCTATCCCAGGCACTGCCACAGGGCTCCAGGTTGGCTTCACAGACCCTGTCTCCCCCCAGACAAGCTCAGACAGTTGTGGATCTCCAGCGTGAGTTAAATAATGGCATCACAAGCCAATGGACAGGCTGAGACTGGAATCTGGTCACTGGGACGTGAGCGCTGCTGGTCCTTGGGAGCATCTGGGGACCAGCTCCATCTCTTTGTGTCCCTGACCGTGGCAAAGTGGGGTCAGTGTGTGCCAGGGGCATGGGGAGCTCCAGTGGGGAGCACAGGGACAGACACCTGAGGTCTCCTGCTGGCAGAGGGACGCTCAGGGCACATCAGGCGTGGCAGAGTGGCCAAGGGCGGCAGCTGGTCCCAGGGATGCACACCCAGAGCTGAGCCCTGCTTCAAACAGAACCCAGCTTATTCCACATGCTGGAAAGCTGCAGTGCAGAGTCTTTAACTAAACGAATCCTGAGTGATTTCCACATTGCTGAATGACATTTTAATAGTGGAAAAATAACGCTACAAATTATCTACTTCATCTCTTCCTATTGTCTTTTACTGGCTGGGAACGAGTGCTGCAGCAAAACCAGCTCTGGCTCTTCTGGGAGGGGTTTGCTGGTGCCTCCCAGCCCACTGCAGGCAGTGGGGAGGCGAGGAGGGGCTGTTCCCCTGTGCCCAGCACCCCGTGAGCCCAGGAGGGGCTGCCCCCATGCCCAGGCCTGGCAGGGCTGCCCACAGCTCGCAGTGCTCCCAGGAGGCTCCGGCTGCCCCGGCACCAGGAGCAGCCACGGTGCTGCCAAGGCCTCGTGGAGATGCCTGTCCCACACGGGGCTGGCAGGTGGCAGAAGGCGGTGTCTGGCTCCTGCTGTCCCCCTGGGGAGCTGGCACCTGTCCCCGTGCCACTGAGTCGCTCTGCAGTAAGGCACTTGTGGCATTTTCTGCCACGTGGTTTTTCTGACCTGAATTCAGCCACTGCCACTTTGAGCTTCCATCTGGATGGAGCCATCGATGCTGCCACAGGTCCCCAGGCTGCCATCAGCAGAGCCTGGGGACAGCAGTGCAGGCCCAGCACCCAGCACATCTCTGAGTGGCTGCAAAAGGGGCTGGGGGACGGTGTCTGCCCAAGTGCTGTCCCCAGCCTGTGCAGCAACGCACACACAAAAGCCTCACACAAACTTTTATTATCACTGAAACATCATAAATCTCGACAAAGTCCCTGCCCCAGAGCAAAACAGCCCCAGCCCTCCCACGACGTGTCCCCTGCCAAACCCCAGCTCACACCTGCAGCCTCGGAGCTGCCACAGCCAGGCCAGTCCAGAGCTGTGCCATTCTGAGTGGGTTTCCCCACTGCTCTCATCCAGGGGAAGGTTTTCATCCTCTGGATTAAAGGCACACAGATTGGGAGCTGAGCTGTCCTCCTGCCACTCAACAGCCAGCCCTTGGCATGTTGCCTTCAGTGGGTCAAGGCTTCTTCCACTCAGGAACGCTGCGTGCTCTTGGCTGCTGCTGGTTCACACAGAGCATCCGAGCTCCAGCCTCACTTCCCAGCAGGAACGGGGCTCCAGGACAGGCTGTGGGTAAGGCTTTGCAGAAGGATTTTGAGAGAAATGTGCTTGTCAGGTGCAGGAACCCACCCAGCACTGCCCGAGGACACGGTGGTTCCACACAAACATTGCTGAGAGGCAGAGCTGGGCACTGAGCCTGCCCAGGACAGCTGTGTGGGAAGCAGTGCAGAGGGAGTGAGAGGGAGCAGGACAGCCAGGGAAGGCTGCAGAGGGATGCAGGGAGGCACAGCCCGCTGCCACCTCGGCTCCTTTTCCACCCCCACAAGGAAGCTGCTCCCCTGGCTCTGTTTTGGCACGAACGCTGGCTCAGGACACGCCTTTGGAGGCCATGGAATTTGGTAAGAACCTTTGGCAACAGGGCTCAAGGCCCCAGCTCCACTTCTGGCTGGCAAAATTTACAGCAGACAAGGGGAGAAACGCTGCCCTTTCAAAAATACCCCAAGGGAAACCTTTATCAGACAGAGCTCAGCAAAAATGACTGCAACAAGGCAAGTTTCATTTTCACTTTGGGATGTGGAAGAGAGGGCACCCCTGGCACTGACTGAAGAGCCTAAAACTCACACTGTGGAGTGTATGTGCCACAGGCTGTGGCAGTGACAGGCAAGGACAGTAAATATTCAGGAACTGAAGAGAGCCAAAGGAAACACAATGGGAAACACACTGGAAACAGCAGACTAAAGTATTAAAGCCTGCAGTTGTCAGCATAAAGAAACAGCTTTGCTGTAATGTGAGAGAAGCACAGAATGGTTTGGGTTGGAAGTGACCTTAAAGCCCATCTGATTCCACCCCTGCCATGGGCAGGGACACCTTCCACTATTCCAGGTTACTCCAAGCCCTGTCCAACCTGGCCTGGAACACTTCCAGGGATGGGGCAATCACAGCTTCTCTGGGCACCCTGTGCCAAGGCCTCACCTACCTCCCAGGGAAGAATTCCTTCCCAGTATCTCATGAAGAAGGAAACTTTGGGCAGTGTCTGTGAAATACCCTGACTCAGAGCAGCAGTGCTCTGAGACGTGGGGCTGTCCATTTTCTGTAAAAATGGAAAAAAAAATCATGGCAGCCAGTGTATCCTATAAAACCAGAAAAGCCCAGAGACAAGACTTCGAGGTCACCAGTCTTTTCTTGCTGACAAAGCAGACACCTTCCCTGCAATCCCAATGGCCTGCAGTTTTATTTTTGGCAGATTATAATTAAAATGGCTTTTATGGCTTTAAAAAGAAGCCACGAAGCTGCACGTTTTGGTTGAAGCGGAGAGCGCGTGGCGTGCTCTGGGTGAGGGGACAGTGGCCTTGGCTCTGCTCCTGCCACCTGCCCACCAACACTGCTGGGTGGCCTTGGCTCCCCAGAGCATTCTTGTTTCTCACCAGCAAGTAAGAAAGTTCTGGTTGCTAACCAGTCCAGTCCCAGAGGCAGAATAAAAAGTCCTTGTTAAAACCTAGAAAAACTTGTTTCTAACAAAATCAAATCCAAACGCGGTTCCTGGGTCGATGCCTTTCTCTCAGGTTCCACCACCCGTGCAATGGAACCTCCCCTATGGAGCAATTTAATTCCTCTTCCATTCCCCACCTTTCAGTCTTCTCAGGAGTCTTGACAAGCTATTCCTCCATTTTTTTCTTCAACATTTTTTCCTATGCACATCCTTCCTGCCCTTCCCTTCCGCCGTCGCACCCTGTTCCTCCCAGCTATTTTCGGAAGGCAAAGACATCCCGTGTTTTCAGGCCTTTCTTGCCTTCACTTCCTGGTTTAGGAGAAGACACTTCCACCAGCCCCCCGTACGGGCAGCTCTCGGACTCCGGGTGGTGGCCAGAGCACTCCACAGCGGGGATGAAGCCACTGTCCCACATGCCTGTCCCACACAGCTTGCAGAGGTCGTGCAGGCTGCAGGGGATGCGGGGGAGCAGGTGGAACTGATAGAGCAGGCTCCTGGCCTAGGGGGAGAGAGAGGGAGAACGTTCACTCCTCACCAAGGGACCAACACGGAGAGCTGAGGTGGCCTCCCGCCCCATCCTCCTGTTTGGCTGCCTGGGCTTCAGCAAAGGCGTGTCCTGCTGAACACCTGAGGGTTCCCCGGGGCACTGGGGACAGTGGAGGGTCACAGGGGGTGCCCACACACACCACAGCTCATCCCATGGCCCCAGTCCCTCCCAGCTGAGAGGGAACGGGCACCATGGCACCAACAGCTCTGTCTCCATTTCCCTGAGCAGGTTATCCAAACAAGGGTTATCCCAACCACACTGTCACCTCCCAAGCACTCAACAGCTGCCTCCTCCTGCTGCAAACCTTGTTTCCAGGCGAACAGCAGCATCCCACCCAGGCAGCCACAGGGATACAGGAGATGCAAAGCTGAAGCAGCAGTCCCTGCTTTTCTCAACACTCTGACTCATCTCTGGACCTCGTCCCACAGGGGCACCTGGGCATTTACCTTCCTGAGTACGAGCTCCCCGTTCATGTGCATGGCCAGGTTGCCGAAATGCAGCAGCATCTGGTCAGTGGCCAGCTGCTGCTCGATGACGTCATCCCCGTAAATCACCACGATGGCCACGCAGATAAAGAGGTGGAAATAGTCTGTCTGCAATGGGAACACAGGGGCTGCTGTACAGCAGGTGGAGGCAGAGCTCTGGCTTCACCTCCCACCCTCCACAAACGGGTCCTTGGTGAGAGATTTTGCTCCCTTCAGTTCTGCCCAGTGCTGAGAACGTGAGTTACTGCTGACTTCTGAACCAAAGCCTCTTCCCTTCACAGCACGGCAGCAAGGGCCGCACCAGTGTTTGCACCATAGAGCAGATTTTTGGGAAGACATTTCCCAGCTGTGTAAGAGAAGCCTGAACTTCAGAAGCAGGTGTTCAGCATTTTCTGGAACACCTCCTTGTGAAGCCCAGACATCCCCAAGGAGGAGAGGCAAGCAGGGCTCCATCCTCCTGCTACGTAGATAAACCTCTGCCATAGTCACAGACCCGACTTATTTTGGCTACTTTGCTGCTAAGAGCCCTTCTGGAAATCCTCAGTGCTGAGGGGCGAGGACTGAGCCAGGACGTGCCCGTGGCAGCTGCCTCACCTGGTAGTGAGCCCAGCACGCTTCCCACATGCGCAGCGCCTCGGCCTCCGGGAATTCCCGCTTGAAGCAGAGCAGGATCCAGCGGTGGCAGAAGAGCATCTGCAGCCCATCCTCTCCCAGGGCACACAGGTGCTGGTGGAAGCGGGGGTGCATCAGCCGCAGCAGCTCACGCAGGTACAGCTGCAAAAGACACCCTGGGCTGAGGCCCTGCCTCGGGCACCCCTCAGCACCCCGGGGAGCCAGAGCTGGAGAGCTGGGGAGCTCTTCTCTCTCGGCTGCCATTTCACAAGAGGGATGGATGTAACTGCCTCTGGAGTGCCTCAATCACCCAGGATCAATTCTATCCACCAGGTGTTTCCACAGAATCCTAGAATATCCTGAATAGGAACTGACTCACAAGGATCATCAAAGTCCAGCTCCTGGCCCTGCACATAACAACCCCAAGGATCACCCCAAGGATGTAGGGATTTGGAGTGTGATTTGGCATGCTGGAACGCCCCAGCCCAGGGAACTGGGGAGAGGAGAAGCCTTGACAGGGCTGAAGGGAGCCCAGCACTCAGCCTCACCAGCTGCTTCTCCATGTCCTCATCCCGGGGGGAGCTGATGAAGATGGTGTTCTGCATCAATCCAACGAAGCACCAGAAAGTATCCGACTCATCCAGGACTTCTGCCAGGAGTGGGGCAACCAGGTCAGACATGCCCTGGGAGTATCCAATGGTTGGGTTAAATACTGCATAGTTCAGCAAGATCCTCCTGGAGCAGAGACAGAAACGGAGAGGTGGGACGGGTGAGGGCAGGTGACAGCATCATCTCAGGGACAAAGACACAGGGCCTCACGGGACAGGGAACCCTTGCTGCAAACACCAGTCCTGTGGCATAAACTTCAGGAAAAGGTTTGGCACTCACAGACAGCAAAATAGAAAACAAGAATTTAAAAAGATGAAGAGGACAGAAATGAAGGGCCCATGGGAAAGGAGAGATGATGCCCAACACATCCATAAAGCTCCAAGCCATACTGTTGGATAAAACCCAACTCTTTCGAGGTCACACCTTTACAGGTCACAGTCTCATGGAGCAGACTCTGGTGTGCTTGTCCTCTACCCCATGAGGAGAACCACAGACCCAAGCACCTGCCCACAGCCCTACCACAGCACCTTTGCTGTGCCTGTGTGTGCAGGGAAGCTCTGGGATGGGAGCAGGGTTATAGGGTCAAGAAGGGAATGGCTACAGCAGCAGTGGGAGCACTGGGGAAGGCCTTGCTGCTGCATCCCTTAGTTCCAGATGCACGGTGGGTGCTGTGCAGCACTCCCAGGCAGCCTGGGCTGGGGGCTGACCAAGTTGTCTCTACATTGAGCAGGACATGGTTTTTAGGACACTGGAATCAGGCACTTCACCTCATGGTCTCCACATTTGGGTTGTCCTCCCCTCGGAAGAACTGGTTGCTGCGGTCGGTCCTCACGACATCCTTGTCCACTGTGAACTGCACCTGGCGCCAGAAATCCTTCTGCTCATCCGGAGTCATGGACAGCCTGGAAACAGTGCAGCAACAGCACAGGGTTGCCAAGAGAGGAATGTGATTGCCACAATGAACAAAATGCCTCATTTCAGTCTTAGTTTGCAGAGAAAAACTATTCCTGTGCTGAGTTTCCTCAGCACCTGAAAAACAGACCAGCAGGTCTGTCCAGAACAGCAGATTGTGTCCCAAGGGATTACTGGAAGGAGCCTCCCGGGTTATAAATGGGATGACATGATGTGTTTGCTGCAATAAACACTTCAGAAGCACCAGACTCTGCTCTCCACTGCTCCTTGGAACTCAGCACACCAGAATTCACCACTTTGGTTTGATTGTCTCCTGATTATTAACAGGACTGTCCCTCTCCCACTCCAATGTACCTACCTCCATTTAACGACACACGATTCTTGCATTAACAACCTGCTGGAATTACATAACCTTTCTCATCCCTTTTTTAAATGCACATTTTATTTATAAAGAAATATAAGATCCCAATTTCTCCCTCAGTGTTCTAACCTGAGCCTTGCCTGTGAGGTGTTTCCCTGCAGAGCCTGTTTCAAGAGCCCAGGGAAGGTAATGTCTGAGCTCTGTGGCATTAGCTCCAGAGCCTCAGGAGGTCAGCAGCGCCCAACACACTTCCTTGACCATCCCTCCCACTTCTCTTCTCTACTCTCCTGATGTGAAGGATGCAGAGACTGAGGTGTCACTGCGACGTCCGGCCCGAGGAAGATGAGCAGGGGAGGATGATGATGGTCTGTTACCTTTTCTCCTGGATCTCAAAGTATTCTTTCCTCTTCTGCAGCCTCAGTGCCTCCCTCTCTTCAGAAGTGGACTCATAGCTGTAGTAATGCAGCAGAAAGGGCCACACCTCTCCACGGATGGAAATATCAATCCCACCAAAGAAAATGGCCTGGAAGAAGGAGCAAAAGTTATGGCTGGTACAGTTTTAGCATTCCCAAAAACAGCAACAAGCAACTGCCCGCTGCTGTGCTTTGGTGCCTCTGCAGTTCTTTCCTGACAAGTGACGCCTTGATTCAAGCTCCTGCAATTTGCACATGTTTAGAGGGAAAGTGCTGGCCCTCTATTCCCAGACCAGACACAAATCAGGCTCATTTCAATGTCAATAACCACCCCCGGAGAGGCTCTATGATTAACGTGTCGTTCTCATGTCACGGCTTAATCCCAAATCCTGGAGACTGCACTGCACTGCAAACTTCTCTCTCAGGGCCCGGGCCCAGTGCTCCCCTCAGCGTTATTTCATACAGCAATCTCAGTTTATACAGCAATCTCGGTTCATACAATCTCAGTTCATACAATCTCAGCTATTTCAACCATCTCAGTTCTTTCAGCCATCTCCAGTGCTCTCTGTGACTCGGTCACACATTCTGCAAACACAGCAGGCACTGGGCACTTTGGTTTATTGATTCCAAATGGCAGCAGAAGCGGGACAGCTCCTGGGTCAGGGAAATGCTCCACCATCACAGAATCACAGAATTAGGGTTGGACTGGATATCTCCAGAGGCGATACAGGAACACATCCAGGTGGGAATCTGCCCCTACCTGAGGAGATTCCAGTCCCACAGCAAGATCTCCAGCCAAGGCTCCACTCACCAGTCTCCATCCTCCCAAATGCCCAGCTCTTGCCCCTGGCAGAACACGAACTCCTGCAGTTCCCCCTGGGGACTCACACTCTGCATAGGAGAGAAGAGAGGAAAGCCCCTCACCTTCCTCAGCTTGTACTCCTCTTCCACCTGGCCGGCCTCGTTGAGGTGGTGCAGCCAGGCAGCCACGTCGAGGCGCCTGTACGAGTTCTCCTCGGGGTGGGTCTCTGAGGAGGGCAGCTTGGGGCGGCGGATGGAGAACTGCATGCAGGTTTTCTCATCTGCAAGCTGCTGAACGGGGGAAAACAAACCACAACTGCAGCAGGAGCCAGGGACAGCAGCAGAGTGTGCAACCCAGAGCAAGGAAACCTCTCTGGGTTAATGTAGGATTAAGCACTGAGGAGCTGCACTTGGGGAGGTTTTGGTTTGTTTTTTTTTTTTTAAATTCCAACCATTACGATAACAAGAGTGATTAGAATAATTAAAATCCACCACAAAACAGCTTCATCTTAAAAAAAAAATTAGTTTCCGTTCCTCCTCCAATCTTATCCCTGACCTGAAACTGAATTAATGCTGCTTACAGCAAAACTTGCCCCTGCCAGGAATGCCTGCAATAAATTACATATGATTGGCCATATACAAAGGGATTGCTGTTAGGAGAGCGGGGAACTGCACTGCCAGGCTCTCTGAGGGCACTCAGGATCCCAGTGCAAGGCTGCAGCTGACATTTAATTTAAAAATCAAAGGTTGCTCAATGCAAAAAGTGAGCCCATGCGACCGTAATAAGAAAAGCAGCGGGGGGCTCTGTGGGAAGGATGGAAATTTAAAAATCACTGTTTCTAATAAGCACATACAATATCTTAAACAGATAATTAAAGAGCTCTTATCACATTTGTATGTAGATTGAACAAAATATGGCAAGCTGCCTTGTCAAAACATTCTCCAAACGGAATGTTACACGTCACAAGATGGATGAAAGGCTCTGACACAATTTCCAACCTATCTCTGCAGATTTCCAGACATCTTCTGTGCCTAAAGGACAGTGCTGACCTGTCAGGTCTAGCAAAATCACTACCTAAGTCTTCTGGATGATCTTCCCCCATATTCCACAGGTAGAACAGGAATGAATGGAGACAGACAAGTCCAAGAGAGACCTTGAGTCCGGCTTGCATTTCCATCCTAAACATCCAGCACCTGGCAGCTTCCTGCCTGGCCTGGTGACGTGAACTCAAAGCCTCATTTCTCCAGTGCATCGACCCGAGTGTGAAACACCAAGAGCCTCACTCAGGTACCTGGTCCTTGAGATGGGTCTCTGTGCAGTACTTCCATTGCTGAAACACCTCGGACAGTTTATCCAGGCCACCGTGGTGAAAATGGAAGATCTTGTACTGGCTCTCCCTGCTTGCCACCACCAGCTGCCCACAGGTACACGCCTCATCACTGTGGGAACAATGGAGAACAATCTGCAGGGCCCACCCAGCACAGCGAGGGACCAGCAGGGACACGGCCCCTCAGGGGAGGGGCAGTGCAAAGCAAGTCACAAAGTGCAACACCGAACAGGGCAACACCTTAAAATGGCACAGAAACAGTTTTACATCTCTGCGACCCAATGATCCTTATGGGTCACTTCCAATTGAGACATTTTATGATTGTATGACATGGCCATAGTGACAATTTTCTCCACTTGTGCTTGGTAACAGCACTATTTTTACCCTTCCTTCACATGAAGGAATTAAAATTTGTCTTCCCTGGAGAAAAAACCACAGGAAGTCTGCCCCAGAAACATTAAGGCAGTACACAAAGTCAGCTCCTAGGGATGCACAAACTAGCTCACACACAGCTTTGTCCAAAGAAACAGGGAGGGAGATCAAAAAGAGGGAGTAAAAATGTTTTTGCAATAATTTGAAATAAATTTTGTAGTAATTTGAAAGATAACTGAAGAGGCTGTGAGCAGCAAGACTCTAGAGGACCCTGGTGAGGGACAGGCAAAGGAAAAGGTACCATAGATAAAGATGTTTTTCATATCCCCAGGTTATTTGAAGCATTTTTTGTATGACAGCTAAGAGCAACCTTTACTTTACTAAAAATAAAATCCTTTTGGCTCTGTAACTGTAATTCAGAGGCTCGCCTTGGGAAGGCTGACACTCACTTTCCTGGAGACAATTGTTCTGGAAAGGCTTCCAGGTAGGATTGCAGAAATCACCTCCCCCCAGAGCCCCAACACAGAGCATGCACAACTCCCACAACTCACACACAACTCACACAACTCACACACAACTCACACAGCTCACACACAGCTCACACAACCCATACACAATTCACACACAATTCACACACAGCTCACACACAGCTCACACAGCTCACACAGCTCACACACAAGGACCCAGTACCTGAAGAAAAGGCGAAGGGATCTCATTTGTCCCAGGTCCACTCTGAAGACACCACACACCTGCTCGAGGGCAAATACCTTCTGCTGTTCATCCCATCTGGTGCTCTGCGTTTGCCCATTGTTCTCCTGGAACTGGGCACTGGTGTCGAGGCTGGAGGCAGAGCTGGTGGAGCAGGTCATGCGATTGTCACACGTGTCCCTGTGGACAGAGCGTGGGGACAAAAACAGCCGTGGGAGGCTGTGGGTACATGAAACAGCCACAGATGCTCCACACTGAAAACCTTTAGTCAGAGTTCTGAAACTGGCATTCATTCACTGACTAAACTATTTTTATTTAAATTAATTCCCTACCATCCCAAAAAGCATCCTTTTGGTCTTTCCCTGAAGTTCTTGCACACAGAACTGAGGAGAGCCAAACCCGTTCCTCAAAACGCCAACTTTTGAGAAGGCAAAATGAAGAAGCTCAAGCAAACCCCTCAGCATCCATCTCAGCCATTCCACACCAGGATGGGGACAGGAGGAATGAGCACATTCCAACAGCAGCATGGACCTGGGATCTCATCTGGGAAATTCTCTCTTTGACCAGTAGGATCCAAAGATGTTTCCCCTGAACCTGAGTTTCTCATTACACCTCTGCAAGTGGACCTGCCAAGCCTGGATTCATGTCTATAAACTCCAGACAAATGGTTTCCACCTGCAATCTTGAAACTTGGGAGAGTTAAGGATTGGAAAATCACACCTGAGCTCTTCAACCCACTGCAAAGTAGAGAAGGTGAACCCAACCCTTTCCCAATCCATCCCAGATTTCCAGCTTTAAATGCAAACTGAGTTCAGACTCAAAAAGCCCCCATGTCCCCACCAGCTCCGATCCCAAAAGAAAAATATCAGTGCTTTGGGAATTAAGCGAATGTGAAACTGTGACCCCTTGGCTCGTAAAAAGGCCAATGCACGTGAACAATCTCGGCGCGGGCTCTGAATGGGCTCTGCTGTGAAATCGGGGTTTGCCAGACAAGGCCCGGAGCAGGTACAAAGCAGCCCCCTGCAAGGCCACTTTATGTGGTGTTTTCTAATCCTCTTATCCAACAATGTGGGCACTGAACGCTGGAAATCACACACTCAGCATGCACTTCACATCCGTGTGCCTCCCGCGCCTGGCTCCAGGGCCTCTTCCCCAGGACCAGCCTCATGGGCAGCATCTCCCCGTGGGTGAGGGCAGCGCATTCCGAGGGACAGGGCTCGGGACAGCCCAGGGACTTGGTTACATTTTTAACCAAGCCCCGTTCCAATGTGTGACTCAGATCCCCGAGCCCATTCCTGCTCCTGTAGCAGGGTTTGGATGAGACCAAGGCTGGTTGACTCCAGCTGAAGGAGCAGCTTCGTGGCTCTCTGGGAATGAAGTTCAGCTGCTCCGGTTTGTGGAAAGAAAGCAGCAAAGCAGAACTCACATTCAGGCCATTTGGAGGACTCGGACTCGGAAGGGATGTGGTGTTAGGGATCACACCACACATCCAAACTCACTCCAGGTTAGACACCAGGATACCTCTGACCACAGGCACAGCTATGGGCCATCCCCTGCCTTGGGAATTTTTCCACAAAGATTGTACTGGCCTTTATGAAAAATCAAGCATTACTTTCTGATAAAGCGGCAAAATGTAACACTTACTAAAACATTCAGTATCTGACATTAATGCAAATGTAACAAGAGTCCTGGTACAAGACACTTGGGCTGGACTGCCTGCTAGGAGCAGCTGGTATTTATGGAGCAACACTTCATAACAGCCACAGCTGGTTACACAGGATTTTCCTGGAAGAGATGACTCAAACTAACTCAAAGACTAAGCAGAGGCAACCCATTTTTTAAAACTCTTGCAAAGATGAGCTGGTCAGTATGGCAACAGGCTGGAGGATGGGTGGGTGTGAGGATCATGCAGGTCCTGGTCACAGAGGTCCACATTCCCGTTCCCCAAGAACATAATTTGAAATGACCAGCAGAAATGTCCAGAGAACTGCCAAGAAATGAGTTACCAGTAGAGCTGGGCAGGGTGGCTTTGATCCCGGGCATTCCGTAGCTCCTCAGCACAGCATTTCCAGCTGCAGGTCCCTGTGCTCCATAACCCAAACCTGCCCCAGGTGCAGCCGAGATCTGCGGGCAGGAGAGCCCGGGCACAGTCCTGGCACTGGGGGATCTTCCGGAAATGCTTCTCCAGGACAAATGTTTACAGTTCCCATCCAGCCACCGGTGACAAGCTCGCACACGCAACCCATGGGCACGGAAGCATCTTGTGTCAGTGGGTTCACCCTTTCCAGGCAGCCTGAGCAGAGTGCCTCAGCCTGTGCAGCCCGGGGAAATTCCGATGTTCTCGTTGATGCAGAGGGTGAAATCCGAAAGAGACACCTGTGCCCCCCCCTGCCCTTCACAGGGGTCAATGGACACAAACATTCACACTCAGGACAGATGCAGAGACAGAACCACCTCATGCTGGTGCTCACTGAGTCACCGGGGAAATTCGGAAAAAAACCCGCACTGTGTCTAAAATTACTTTTCCATCTACGTATTGATTGAAAAAAAATTGAAAATATTCTAATCTCTGGACTACTTTTAAATAAAATTTTAATATTGAGATCATTCTGTAGGTCAGTAACAACAAGCACTATGATCTCTGCTAATTTTGTGGGGTTTGGGGAGTCCTCTAACCAGGCACTCAAGACAGAAAGATGCAGAGGAAGAGTTTATTGTTTGTCAGACTATTCTATCTGTTGGATGAGGAATTTATCCCAGAGCACCCTGTAAAAGCAGGGAGCTGAAGCACTGCAACGCAAATAGCCGGAGGAACATTCCAGAGAGACTTTGGGTTGTGGGATCCAGGAAAAACAGAGCACCAGCTAGTACACAGCACCGGTCAGCAAAACAACAAGTGCAGTGGGCCATGGGAATAAAAGAGACAGGGAAAAAAATCAAGGAGGATTAGCAAAACCTGGGTCAGGAAACCCTGGGCCATATTCATGTGTTCAGTCCTAGAAGGACAGGGAGGGGCTGGAGCGTGTCCAGGGAAGGGAACGGAGCTGGGGAAGGGGCTGGAGCCCCAGGAGAGGCTGAGGGAGCTGGGAAAGGGGCTCAGCCTGGAGAAAAGGAGGCTCAGGGGGATTTTCTCATTCCCTGACAGAAGAGTGGAGCCAGGTGGGGGTCAGGCTCTGCTCCCAGGGAACAAGGGACAGAACAGAGGGAAACAGCCTCAAGTTGTGCCAGGGGAGGGTCAGGTTGGATACTGGGGAAAAATTCTTCATGGAAAGGGCTGTCAAACATTGGAACAGGCTGCCCAGGGCAGTGGTGGAGTCCCCACCCCTGGAGGGATTGAACAGCCCTGTGGATGTGGCACTTGGAGACATGGGTCAGTGGTGGCCTTGGCAGTGCTGGGGGAACGACTGGACTCAGTCTCTGAGGGCTTTTCCAACCCAAACAATTCTGTGATTCTGTGATTCCACTTCAGCCTTTTGCCCTCACCCAAGTCCCACCACTCTTGTCTCAAAACACATCCCATTCCTGCCAGGGAGCAAGACCAGGGGCTGATGTATTTTCTCCACTCAACAATCAACTTCAGCAGCCAACCATATCCACATTCCTCGAGCCTTTGTAGCCCCTAAGGAGCCACCATCCCCCTCCCACCACATGGGACCTCTCACACACCCAGTCGAGGACACATTGCAGATGGGACTCAACCTGCAGCAATGGGACCCAACTCACTGTTCCAAAGCCCTGGAACACACCTACGGCACACAGAGAGCCAAACCCAATTATTATTTCTGTTCCAGAGACCTGCCCCGATTACCTGGGAAGCCAATTTCAGCAACAAAGACCCAATAACTCATTTTACGATGTGATGTGACAAATATAATTACGAGAGAGAAAGGGGCTGAAGGCTACAGCCATGATGTGGCAGTCACCCAAGCTGTCACCACCTGATTCCCAGAGAGCCTCCTGCCAGAGCCAAACCCTGCTGCTGGAGCTGGCTCTCCATCACCCCCGCGCTAACGCACACTGTCACTAATAACAGCTCCCACAGCCCCAGCATTCCTGCACGCCGGCTTGGGACCATCATTTACAGACAATGAGTATCATCATAATGTATGAGCATCCATGTAATGGGAATTACATGCCCCTTTTCCTCCCCAGGGGTTAGCGTTTCTCTGTTTCTCCACTATTCCCCACAGGCACTGACCTTCTGGGTTCCTCTTCTTCCCAGCAAGGTGAAACAGCTCCTGGCAGCATCAGCTGCTAGGACAGACAGCTTCAAACAAATAATCTGCCAATAAAAGTTCAAAGCTATCCTGAAATGCCTAAAAATTTAGTGCAGTGGCTGTACAGAGTGAGGTAATATCGAGCATCTGGAGCCCAAATCCATTGTTCTGATAAAAAAAGTGTCCTTGACAAAAAACATATATTATAGACTGTGAAACGTGCTGACTTCAGTGACATGAAAGACATGCAAAGGAAACCAGATTGGTAATTTAGGATTAAAAAAAAGATGCTGAAATGTCTCTGCTCACTCTGCAGAGCAGGGCTGGAAGGACACTTGCAGGACAGCACCAGCTTCCCATGGAGTGTGGCCACACAGAGCCAGCCACGGACAGGGAAACGCTGCTGTCACACCAGCTCCTCACTCTGGGCAGCACGGACGAGTAACCAGGTTAAGAATTGTGCTAAATACACCCTTTGGCTGAAAACATTTGGAACTTGAAGTTCCTGTGCCTCAGAGAACCCGAACAGAATCGATTTGCAGTGACCACGGTGACCAGGGAACAAGGTGTTGGATAACCTGGATTTAGAAAACCTAGCCAGGATTTCTAAAATTAAATGTCAAAACATCCTCACGTGGAAGCATTTCTATACATCTGCAAACATGTGGGAAACAAATCTAACAATTCCTCCTATTTGTTGGGGAAACCTGGGAAAAACTACTCAGGCTGTTACAGTACAAAGTACACGGATGTCAACATGGACTTTCCAAGAGCTTGTTCCACAGGCTTTCCATTGATCTGTTTGCTTTCAAAACATAAATTTCCCCACGTTGAACTGCACTAAATGCTATTTAGTAGCTAATTAACTTTCTGTGCTGAAAACCTCCTGTAATTGCACTTCTTTCACCTTTTTGAGCCCGTGTCCCCCGGGGAACCCAAGCTGTCCTACGGCATTTGTTCTGCTCATTTCTATCTCACAGGCACAAGTTCCTTCCTGACACCGGGCTGCCAATCACGGCTGCAGAGGTCACTGGAGACCAAATTAGGAGCGCTCTGCCTCTGACAAACTTGCTTTGCTTAGCTTGCTGTAAAGGGAAAATAAACAGTTACAAAAAATAATTGTATCCTTTCAAGCAGGGCACCGGGAAGCAGATCCAAGAGCTTGTCCTAGTCAGCGCATTGTTGTTAGTCACTCCTCGCATTCCTGTTATTAACAACATCCAAAGAACAGGCTGTTTACATCTGGAGAGTGCTGGAGTCCCTCTCTCACCTCGGACAGGCCGGAGCAGAGGGTCCGTGGCCACGAGCCGTGTTCAGGAGCTGTGGGGAGCACAGGGGACTCCACAGGCACCTTCTGACCTTGGGCTGAAACAGCAAGTTCACCATCAGGGACGGGGCTGGGAATTAACATCAGCTCTGCCAACACCAGCCTGACAAATAAACCACTGTAACACGGCGAGGGACTCGCGGAAACCCGATTATGCAGCTTTGCCTTCTGACGGGCGTAATTGGTTTGTCCTTGAGAAATAAAGATCAAACCGATTTGTTCTGCTTTACGGGGCTATTGCAATCCTCGTTCCCAGTGCCCTGCCCGCATTCCCAGAGTTTCCCAGCTACCTGGCGGAGGTAGAGCGTGGATCTCCATCCCCAGTGCTGGTGACAGCAGCAGTAGGGGGGGACCAACCCACCCCACAGTGGTGCTGGTGCTGCCGTCCTGCCCTGAGCCCGAGAAGGGTGAAAACCTCACCACACTGGGGGCTTTGTTGCTCCTAATTCATCCCTCCAAGTCCTCGAGGCCTGAGGGGAAGCTGAGCCATTGCAGCCAGCAAGGGGGCATTAGAAAAACAGCCCCACCGCCTCCGGAGGGTCCCCCCAGTGCTGTGAGTTAAAGCGAAAGGAAAACAAAATAAACCCAGAGTTCTTGAGTTAATTATTTTGAATGTAAATGGGAAAGGCAGAAAAATAACCAGAAGTTTGTAGAGAACTAATGGGTGTTTTAATCTCTTTTCCCCAAAGTCTGGAATGTGATACACATCCACCTCCAGCTAGGAGACAAACAATCTTTCACAGCTGACACTTCCACACAGGTGTAGCTGCTCAGGTAAACCCAAGCAAGGTTTTTCTGTTTTTCTCTATGACTTCTTATTGCAGGGAGAGAGAGGGGGCAGAACGAGCAGCTTGATGCTCAGGAATAAAATACACACAGCTCCCAGCAGCCAAACACAACAAATCACTTAGAGCCGAGCGGACGCTGCTCAAGGATGCAAATGTTACCTTCAGTTTAAGGGAGGAAAATGCTCCAGAAGCTCAATGGCGGATTTTTACAATCCATATGGAGAAGGGGCACCTCATGCCTGAGCTTACGCTCATTAATAAATCAATCGAAATGCAACACTTTAAAAAAAAAATTCCTTAGATGGAAAAAGTGATTTCTCAGCAAAGCCCCAAAAAGAATGTTTGCTTTTCAGCCCATTCCAGCCTGGAGAAGGGG
This sequence comes from Falcunculus frontatus, assembly GCA_013398115.1. NCBI lineage: Eukaryota > Metazoa > Chordata > Aves > Passeriformes > Falcunculus > Falcunculus frontatus. The sequence continues at coordinate 29,930 of VZRV01000677.1, forward strand.
ACCTTTCTTCCCCGTGTTTATTTTATTTTTAAAATCAATGGATTATTTTGCTTTTTTTCCTTTCAGCTCAATCCATGCAAAAATAAAATTCTCCCCTAATTATGCTAATTATAATCAAGCGTTCAAACTGCCGCTCCCTTGAAAGACCTGCCGATTACCTTTGTTCTTATATTCCTGGCTCTAAGCAGTGAACTGGGAATTTCAGGGGGACATTTTAGTGGCGAAGTTAACCAACTCCCCGGACTCTGCTGCTGCCCCAGCATGAGCTGAGCCAGCACCACCCAGGGAGGATTTCACTGTTTCCACAAGACAATGAGGATTTCCCAAGGGAAGAGCTTGCTTCAAGTAGCAGAAAAGGGAGAGGAAAGAGGAGCGCTGCCTAAAAGCATGTTCCAGAGTTATTGTAAATGCCTAATGCTGGGATAATTGCGAGGCCCGAGCCAAGGAGACAGAGGCCGTGCAGATTTATTTGCATATACTGTGGTGCTTTGGAGGGGACATGCTCTTTATTTTGATTCACTTAACGCAATTCTTCCCTCACAAAGCTGTGGATACCTGCCAGTGCCATTTATCTCTGCTCTCCATTCAGATTTCTGGGCGTTGCAATTGTATAAATAAATAACAGAAGAAATGCAAGAATATCCAGGGAAAAGGTGAAAGCAGCCCAGGGGAGAAGGACTTGGGGGTGCTGGTGGGTGAGAGCCGGCCATGGCCCAGCTGTGTGTGCCGGGACCAGAACACCCCGAGCCGGGCTGAGCCCCCAGCGTGGGCAGCAGGGCAGGGGGGATTGTGCCCCTCTGCCCCCTCAGCTGAGACCCCACCTGCAGCTGCCCCAGCCCTGGGGACAGCACAGGCAGCACCTGGAGCTGCTGCACAGAGCCCAGAGGAGGCTCCAGGATGGGCAGAGGGATGGAGCAGCTCTGCTGGGAGCAAAGGATGGGAGAGCTGGGATTGTTCACCTGGAGAGGAGAAGCTTTGGGGTGACCTCGGTGTGGCCCTGCAGGGCCTGAAGGAGCAGAAACGTGGAGAGAGACTTTTTATAAGGGATGGAGGGACAGGACAAAGGGGATTGGCTTCAAACTGAGAGTAGATTTAGATTAGATATTGGGAAGGAATTATTCCCTGTGAGGGCAGCGAGGCCCTGGCACAGGGTGCCCAGAGAAGCTGTGGCTGCCCCTGGGTCCCTGGCAGTGCCCAAGGCCAGGCTGGATGGGGCTTGGAGCAGCCTGGGACAGTGGAAGGTGTCCCTGCCATGGCAGGGGTGGCACTCNCCACGGTCACCGGCCATGGTCATGGTTACGGCCACAGTCACTGGCCATGGTCATGGTTACGGCCACGGCCACAGCCACAGTCACCGGCCACGGCCACGGTCACCAGCCATGGTCATGGTCACGGTCATGGCCACGGGCCCCACTTATGGTAGTGACCCGCAGTCAAACGCCACGAGAAAGCCACGGCTGCCAAGAGCCACGGCCCCACAGAAAGCCACGAGGGCCCTGCCCACGGCCCTGTGTCCGAAGCAGAGCTCAGGCCTTCCCCGCTCTCTGGAGCAGAGCCCAACAACGCCCGGTGCCCCAGAGGCCTGGGGGGCAGAGGGGACCCTTCCTGTCCCCTCCTCGCTCCCTCTGCGTGGCTGTGGGATCTCCCCCTTGGGGATCACCTGCTCTCGGTCCCTCCCCGACACCCCAAATCAAGAGCTTCACGGACCCCCTTAGACGCAATTCCCGATCCCAAGTTAGCTGTCACTATTTTCTTCCAACGAAATCTGGCAGCAACCCAACAGAAGGAAGAAACAAACCTGCTATAATTAATGTTCTTGCTGTTCAAATATTTATATAAAGCAAGATAGAGCCGTATGCCTCTGCAATCTCTTGGATCTGTCCAACCTTCTCAGCTTTGCAACTTTAATTGATTACACAGTGCTGCTGATGGCTCAGACCAGCTCCCCTTCCCAGTGCCCGGCTCCACACAGACCACCCCTGCCTTAGGGAAGCTTACACTGACCCCACAAAGCAAACAGAAGGGATAAAGGACTATCCTTCTGATGGAAAAAGGATTTGCGGATATTTTTTTCCCCGCCATGGGTTTGGGTACAAATGGAATTAGGAGCTTCGTTGTCTTACATTGTAAGTGGCACCAGTTCAGGCAAGTCCTGGGGAATTGAAGCCTGGACCAGGCACCCCCCGTGCTCCTCCCCAAGGCTGAAATCATACAAAACTGAGATGCTGCAAGAAGTTACAGGAGATTTTAAAGTCTGTGACCAATTCCCCTGGTTCCAATATAATCACTTCTCTTACAACAGCAATGAATTCCCAATCTCTTGATGACTCCAGAGCTCCTGCCAGTTCACACTAATTTCAGCTCATTTCCCTTATAATTTTGTCTCCTGTTTTTGCTGCAGAGGTCGGAACGGCTCTCAGCCCTTCAGGTGAGCTGCCAAAACAAGATGATGCAATGCCTGCACTGCTCCCACCCGCTCCCAGAGCAGCTCATTTACTGATGAGCTCCTGGGAAGCAGCTGAACAACAGGATGTGCAACACATCCGTAAAAATTGCATCAACTGCGACGCCAAAGGAGTTTTTCCCTGTGCTGTGAGCTTTGTCTGGGCTGTCTGTGATTGATCTGCCGTATGAATCCACGTCTGCTGAAGAACATGAGAACTCACCATCATCCAGCTCCATTATGACAGTGTTTCGTTATTTTTATTACTGGCTGCTAAAACGATCGATGGCTCATGAAAGATGTTTCCTTCCTGCATTGATTCCACCTTGATCACGTCGCTTCTGCTCGCCCCTTCCAGCAAGAGCTGTGGGAGCACTGCTGGCCTCTGTCCCAGCACCTGTGGGGCCGCTCGTGGTGCTCCAGCCTCTGGCCAGATGTTGTCCCAAGCTCCACTCGTACAATTCCAGCACTGAGGCTCCTCAGTCCAAAGTTTGACTGTACTGACCAACATCCCAAGGTGAAGTGAGTGAAGGAACCAACGCCAGCATTTTTATCTCCACTTCAGCATTGCTGTGGTGCCTGTCAGGTATCAGCAATCGCTGCTGATGAGTGAAAAGCCTCCAGCAGCCCGAACACCCATGAAAGCTCCTGTTATCCAGAGATCACTCTGGAACAGCACTCCCACCCCAAACCAAACCCCACTCCAGAGCACTAAGTGCTTCCACAACCGATTGTATAGATCTGATGTCATGGTCAGTTCAATAACTCCAGCAGCATCAGCAGATGGACATTACAGAGGTGTCAGATGCTGTTTGGTCGCCTGCATGTAACAAAAGCCTTTTAGTTTCACTTTACTGATGGGGAAAATGGAAGCAGAGGAATTTCCCAGGGCAGCAGCGAGCCAGAGCTGGGCACAGAGAGCAGCTGCCCCGGACTCGTGTCCTTCAGGCCACAAGGCAAATGTTTCCTGACAGCCAACAAACAACGGGGACTGGGAAGGGAAGGGATGGAATGATTTTATTTCCAGAATCCCTCCTTTTCCACAGAAACACAGACCCTGACAAAGCTGCCATCAGTGCAGGCATTCCCCACACCAGCTGCCTCCTGCAAGGAACCACGTGCTGGGAGCACTAAGGGGTCCCCAAAGTTAAGAAGGACACCAACCCCAGGACAGTAAGGCCACGTCTCCTTGAGGGATGAGGGCACTCTGCAGCAGTGTGCCAGGCTGGTCTAAAGAGAGAAGCAAGAGTGTGCACGCTGGTGCTGGGACACTCCCACTGCTCCCAGCCCAAGGAATTGTGTAAATGGGAGGAGGATGCATCGATCACTGCATGGGACCCCTGGCAACTTGTCAAACTGAGAAGCAAAGATGAAAAAAACAATGGATACATTTTCATTTCCTTATGTTCTACCAGGCGAGTTGGTGACTTACAATTGACTTACTCATTGTGCAACTCCAGGGCTCCCCAGCCCACCTCCCTCCCTCTTCCCTGTCCTTGTCCTGCACACACTGCAGTGTTTGTGGCTCCCTCACACCCAGGTGGCCAGGCCACCTCCTCAGGGGACGCTCCAAGAGGCAGATGGGACTCGTGACTCCTGGTCACACAGGAATTCTGTCAAGCAGCTCGCCGAGCCCCTGATCTCACCTGAGCCAAGTGTACCTGTACATCCCACAGTGACCCATTTCTCCATTCCTGAGGATATCTAACCACACAGGCTGGACTGAAATGCAACATATTCCCTCAGCTTCTGCAGCAACCACAGGGAAGAGCAGAGTTGTCTTTGCAGCAACTCCCCAGTGCAGAGGGAAACAACCAGAAACAGTCGTTCCTCCTGGCAGAGAGGAGGTGGTGACTGGGAGGTGGGGAGGGAAGAGAGCTCAAACAATCTGCCAGCAGCACAAACTTTGTTCCCACTCCAATTCTGGCTCAGAGGGGAAGCAGCCAGCAGAAAAACCCAAACCAAAACAAACCCTTAAGAAACAAGGAAGCTGTTCCCGTGTTTGTAGTGACTTCTGAAACAGCATCTCCCGTCCCCCAAAAATGCTGGGATGAACACAGGAAATATGAGATGCTTTTTGACCAGACTTTTGCAAAGGATTCTATGCAAAATCTCCCACTCAACAGCTTGTAAGATCCTGCAGATTCCATGGAAGGCTGCTCAATGGGGAAGAACAAATTGGCACAAAAAATGCACACACTGGACAAAACCCTTTCAAGTCAGAAGTCCCAAACAACAAAAGCTTTGTTTTATTAATCTGCTGCCAATTATGAGTGTCACGTGCACCATGTGAGGCTTCAGACTGGCACCACAGGAGTTAAAAAAGAAGAAAAAAAAGCAAAGCCAAGCAGGCCCCTGAGCTGTGCGTGCAGAGCCGGCTCTGCCTGGCTGGAGCTGTCTGGGCTCCAGCAGCAGTGAGGAAAAGCCGGCAGAGGGCAGGGAAATGCCGCAGGAATTCACAGACAAGGCAGAGAAGATGCAATAAACCGTATTTCCTTCCTTTCCTGACACTATTTGCAGCTCAGAGCCTAAGTGTTGCAGCACAGTTAAACCACAACACTCCTGACTCACTGGATGCTGCCTGGGACCCTCCTGCACCAGCTCCTTGTGGGAGCAATCCAAGCCCACAGCATTCCTGGCACAGCACGTGGGCTGTGGCCCACGCCAGCTCTGGGGTTTCCCCAGGATGAGCTCAGCCTCCTGGTTTTCAGCAGCCAGGATGTTATTCTGAATGCTCTTCCCACTTCCAACCACTTCAGTGGGATAATAACACGTTCTTGAGCCCTAAGCTTCACAATCCCTCTATGAGGACAGAAGATGCCAGGCTACACACATTTCACTCATGGTCACTGGTGTTTCTCTCACCCACTGATCTGACAAAGGCTGGACTTGATTACTTGGGATGGGATGGGATGGGATGGGATGGGATGGGATGGAACAGCCACCACTCAACCCATGGCACAGGTGCTGCAGAGCTCAAGCCCACCAAACCCTGTGGGTCCCAGTTAACCAGCAGCACCCTGCTGGGGCACATCTTGAATGCAAAGCTGATGCAAAGTCTGACATCACCTCACTGAAGGGTTTTAAAATATCCAGAGAGAAATGAATCCATTAGAATACTTCCTCACAACCTCACAAACCTCCTTCTTACTGGCATTCTCTGGGCTTGAGATTAGCCCATAAAATAGAGGCAAAATCTCTTCAGCTGTCAGTGCAGTCTGTGCACTGCTGACACGCACAAAGGAGAACTCATTTCTCCTCATTTCAGGTGTAGTTTCAAAGTTGACTTGTAGCCTGTAGCAGCCAGTTGTAGCTGCTTCAGGAACACAGCACATCCATCCTCCCTGAGATGGAAACAAGTAACACACCAACAGAGCAGGGCCCAGAAAGTCAGAACTACTGGGTATGGAAACAGAGAGTTAAACACGTGCCCTCCTGCTCTTTATTCCCTTGCCAACGTGCCCTCTTTCCCCATGTAAAGGTTACTGCAGGTGACACTGAGAAGCACTGACTGAAATACCCAGGTTAGACATGCAAGAATTAATATTCATCTGTCTGAAGTGGGACCACGTTCTGAAGAGCAGCAAAACAAGCTCCCACACGCAGGTTTCCTGTCAACACAGGGCCCGGAGAGGTGCCCACGGCTCAGGAAGTCAGCTGGGCCCTTTGATGTGGCTCTGCACGAGAAGCAACAAGCTCAGGTCCTCAGCAGAGCAAATTAGGCCAACAAAGGACCCGTTTAATCTAGGAATGCTGCTTCCAGGGCTCAAGACAGTTCACCTGAAAGCCCTGGATGTTTGGGGCCAGGGTTCACCGAGCAGAAGCCAAACTGGCTGACAGTTTCCTGTAAATTCCACAGGAGTCTGAAGCCAGACAGGACATTGAGCTCAATGCCACTGTGAAGTTTCCCAACTTCCTTCAGCATCTCCGGCCCAGCACCCAGAAACCAGAGGAAGGATGCACTCACCTGCTTTCACTGTCCAGGAACACGGAACTGCTGCTTTTCCCCAGGGCTTCACTGATGGGAGAGAGGCAGAACGGGGAAGAGAAGGCATCAGAATCAGAGTCAAAAGTGCTGTCCCTGCTCACATCATCAGCAGACAGCTCCAAGGAGCCCTCGTCCTCCCTGCAGTCCAGGCCCTCCTCCGTGCCCTCGGACCTGTTCTGCTCCTCCTGGGAGCTGACTGTGGAGAGGGTCCCTGAGTCGCTGCGGGGGGGCTGCGGGGACCAGCGGGCGCCGCTCTGCGACAGCTTCTCCCCTTCCGAGGAGGGGGCCCCGTCCCTCACGAGCTGTGACACGGTGAGGATGTCGTCCCCCTTGAGGGTCCCTCTCTGCTCCGGGGGGGACGCGGGCCGGCCGATGCCGAAGCCCTGGGCGTGGCGGCCGCGCTTTCGGGGCGCTTTGCGCACGGGGGAGCTCTCGGGGGTGACGTAGCGCAGGGCTTCCTCATCCTGCCGCTGGATGCGCGAGTTGGGCACCCAGGCCAGGATCAGCGTGGTTCCCAGGAGCTCGTCCTTCTCCATGTACAAGCACAAGTAGCCTGAGAGAGAGCACAGGAGCGCCAGCCGTGACACAGAGTCCTTCTAAGGGAACTGCATAACCCCGAAATTTCCCTTTCCCCATCTCTCCATCCCTGGAAATGTTCAAGGCCAAGCTGGATGGGGCTCTGAGCGACCTGGTCTGGTGAAGGGTGCTCCTGCCCATGGCAGGGGGATGGAAGGACATGATCTTTAAGGTCCCTCTCAGCCCAAACCATTCTGTGACTCCTGCCACTTCTCTACCACCACACATGGGCAAAACGAACCCTTTTATTTACCAGGACAGAATTCTGTCAAAGGAACTGTGGAGTGCTCAACATTATTCAGAATTTGCAAATCATTTCAAATCTGCATGTGGCTTTTGAACAGGCTAAATTCCCTCTGGCCTAACTGAACAGAGGAATGGCATGCAAATACTTGGACTTCCTTAGATTTACTAATCAAGAGCAAATTATAAAATACGTTGCCACATGAAAAAGTTCTGCTGTTTCTTAGTTAAACAATTTCAAGTGCCAGCTGAACATTGATTTCTCAAGAATATTTACCTTAGTGTAGCTGAAGGGCTACAGTTTTCATGGGAAGCCAATGAAAAAAAGAAGTCACCCACACAAAAAGGAAAGCAAGGGTCAGTGTTCAGAGAATAATTCGTTTTGTGAAGCTAAGCCAAGAGCCACAGGTCTTTGATGAGAACATGAAAGAGCACAGGAACAGATGAGAATAAAAGGACAGAGCAGGATTTATCCTCATTTACTCCAGTGCATGCAGCCACAATCAGACTTTTTGGATTCTCCCTTCACCAGTGGCTGCCGAGGCCACTCCAGCAATGACAGTTACAAGAGGATACTTGGATTTCCTGAACAATTCATGGACTTGAACGAGCAACAGAAGTTACTGTCCTCAAATGACAACTTCTGACTGTACAAAAGGACTTACTAAACCAGGTAAATCTATGCTGGACCAGAAGAGAAAGGAGCAATATCACTAATCTTCCTACTAAGAGCTGATGGATCAACTTGTGGATGGCTTTCCTTAGTCTTCCACAAAACTGCCTTGCCCTGTCCCCCACTGCACCGCTTCAATTCTTAGAGCCCACGGTGTAGAACTTGATAGAAACAACACTCAGGAGAGAGAAAAAGAGAGAGTGGGCAGTGTCTGCAACACGCCATCACCTGGATGGTGCTCCCCGACACCCTGCAGCAGCTCAGGGGGGTGGACACAGACATTGTTCTTGGAGTAGATGATCTCCCCATCGAGCACGGAGGAGGAACCGCCACTGCCGCCGCCACCGGGAGTCAGGGTCAGGAGGTCGGAGGCTTTCGAGGAGGCTCGACGGAGGAGTCGCCCCAGAGACATCGCCAGGGAAATGTTTCCATCATCTGTCAGCTCTAGTCAGCAGCCAAATTCAGAAGATCTGCCAAGAAGGGGGAAAAAATAGTGTGAGAACCAAAATAACGACAGCACAGCACGTGCCACCCACTGTCTGAGGATGAGTCTCCCGTCAATCCACACCCCAAGCAAGAGCCCCCAAATGCTGTGCATCTGTAATGTCACCTTCAAGCCTCAAAGGTGCTGAAGCACAGAATCCCAGGACACTTTTCTCTGCAATGAAGAAACAGGGAGGCAGCAAAAACCCCACATGTTAATAATTACTGTGGGGAGGAGGCAGAACAGCAATGCTGGTCACTGAAATCCCCCACTGAGAGAACAGCTCAGCTGTGGAACTGCCCGATGTGTCACTGACCCGGGGATGTCACAGAGCCAGAGCTGATCCCAGAGGTTCCTTCAGCACAGAAATGCCTGAGACCACGGCATTAAACATGGGGCTGCTGCTCCAGCCACAGCATCTCCAAAAACAACATCAATCAAACCCACTTCATCTCGTGCTTGCCATTTCTGTGTGTTTGAGGTTTTTCAGGGTTGGGATTTCTTTCTGTGAGGTTGTTTTTTGGTTTGGTTGGGGTTCTTCTGAGCAGTGATGGTTAAACAGAGCCTTGCCAGAGATAAGGCTCGAAAGCCCCACGTTCACCAGGGTGGGCAGCCCCTGGACACAGAGTGTGGCACACCAACTCAAGGCAAACATTTCACCCATCCAGAGTTTCACACAACTGTGGAGCACCCCCAAATAAGCTCTGTGCTCAAATGAGATGTGCTGCTTGCTGGGACTGATGATGAGGAGCTCTGCAGTGGACCCAGAGGGGTCACCCAAGCTATAAAGCCTTCAGCAGATGCACCAGGACATGTTGGAAGAGCAGCAGGGTCTCACACAAAGCAACCCCAGTGCAGAGCAGGCTCTCTACAGCCATCCCCAGCTGGGAAGCACCAGAACCACGGCAGTTTCTGTTCTGTCAAAACCACAGGAGGAGAGGAAACTCCTACTTTTGTTCCTTTGTGTTTACACGGCCCAGCTTGCCGTGTACGGGCCAGTGTGACCCAGCACACACCCAGCCATGCTCCCAGGCCTGGGGCAGCACGGGGAGAGCTCAGCCCGGGCTGTTCCTGGGGACCAGTCCCACGCTGGGCTGCACGGCCAGGAGAGACAGAGAGGAAAACAAAGCAGATAGGACATGGCCTGGGGCATCTTCTGAGGAAATACCTAAGGGCCTAAGCAAGCACTGTCTGATGCTGAACAGCTCCGATTTCCTTAACCTGGTTTTGATGGCAAATGCAGCCAGCCAAGGAGGGCAGAAGGCAGAAATGGCAAAGGGGCATTTCCCAAAGGGCACGGTGAGGGCTGCAGGGAAGGAAAATAGCTGTCCTGCCTCTGACAGATTGGTACACGCAGAAGACTGCAAACGAGACTGCCAAGCTGTTGACAGAGCCTTCATTAAAGGACAAACTATTGGTTTAACTGGCAATCATCACATTTGTCAACTTGAATCACAGCAGAGGCGGTTTCTGCGTTTCAGCCCTTGCTGAGACTTGATGGAGAAGCCTCAACCCTGCTCTGTACCAGCAAGTGTTCAGGATAAGAGAATTACTTTGCAAGTCCTGCACACTCCTGTCTCCTTCTAGCACCAGACACAACACGTATCCTCATGTCTCAGCCCCCAAAACCAAACACCAGTCAAGCCCTATGCTCATTCTTGTCCACATCGCCAAAATCCACAGTTTCAGGCTCTGGGTTACACCTGGCAGAAAGTCATTTGCCTCAACCACATTTAAGGAGCAAATCACCTTTCCTCTCATTGCACCCTGCAAGAACAGACAGTAAATTCTGGTGCAACTTCTCCTTCCCCACACTGAGTTACAACATGCTGTTTCCAAACAGGGGAGTTAGGGACAGTGATGTGGAGTGACCTGGCTGCAAACCTGGGCCTCCAGCACACCTGGGCAGGGTCACCTGTCAGCACAACACTGGCTACAGCAGCACGGACCTTCATCCATGTCAGTGACTTCCCCAGAACCCCAAAAACCTGCGGATGCACAGGAGGAAGGTGGCACCAGCTGGCTGCTGCTGCTGGCCAGAGAGTGCTTCCTCAGGAAACACAGAGACAGGAGCTGCAGGGGCACATGTGAAACAAGAGGTCGTGTGACGTCCTGCTGCAGCTCTCTGGGCACTCACAGGGAGGCAGGGGAGGGTCAGGACTTCTCTGCCAACAGAGGCACCACTTAATGAGCTTTCACCGGGCACAGAAAGAACAAAGCGACAGGTAAAGATCAGAAGCTGCTCCCTGGAAAGCCGGAGGAATTTAAAGGGAAATCTTGCTTTGATCCTGCAGAACACCTGTTGTTCAGCACTGCCTGCATGTGCAGGTGGACGTGCTGCAGGTACAGGGCTGGGAAGAGGAAACCGGGGAAAAAAAAGACAAAAGGTTTGGAATACGGTGTCCTGCCAGCTCAGAAACTCAGTCTGCTGGACTTGTCTTGCAGAAGAGCTGCACATCAGAAATCAGAGACCACTGCAGTGCTGCAGACAGTAGCCAGACACTGGGATATATAAATATCACCAGGAAACTCAATCCTTTCACTGTTCCCACAGGCCAGGGAATTCTTCGTAGCTTTGGTTGCAGGATTAAAGAAAAACAGATGCAAGTCACAGGACAGTTTCAGGGAGGGTGACAAGAGTTATCTGGGCCAGGGAAAGAGATTGCCAAGGGAAGATAAAAGTGAGGGAAATGTATTAAAAGTCTTCACACATGGGAACTGTCACTGCCAAAGAAAGGAAGCGCTGTCGATGAGGGACGGGAGGAGTTGTAAGGCAGGTGAACTGTGGCAAGGAATACCTAGTTTTGTCTCTCTAGTAGCTGGGACAATGGTGCACCAGAACAGGGAACCTCAAGGGGCCATTTCCCTCGCTAGGGTTTCAAAGGCTGCAGAAATATATACAGTCAGTCCCAGTGAGGACCAGATGGTGGACTGGACCTCTGAAGGTCATCTAGTTTACTGGTACAACCCCAAAAGTCTCTGGAACTCAGCTTGAGAAAGTGCCTCTCCTTCCTAAACACAGGAGTTCATACAACACAAAGCAGCAAATAACAAAGAGACCAAATCTGCAGGGTTTGCTCTATTCTCAGCCCTTTTCCATGTGGGACAACGTCTGCACACGCAGTCCGTGGGGCCTGGGTCGTGGGGAGAGGCAGGAACTGCTGCTGCCTCTTTTGTGTGCTTGGGAAGGCAGTGGGAACCATCCCACAGCTCAGGCAGCAGAAAATCAGCACCATTCAAAAGACCCCATTTTTCATATGAATTTCATATTTATCCGCTGATCTGGAGGGATTCTTCTCAGTGTAGCAGAGCCAGCTCAGCTCTCCAGAAGCTGAAGCACTGAGTTAGCTGATAAGCTCTCGCTGAGTGCCAATATTTATTAAGCACACACACATTTTCTTCTCCCACACATCAACTGTTGCCACCAAAAATCTTCGCTCCAGCTCCTGTGTCTGTTCACACAGCCCTGGCTGCTCTCCCAGTCGGTGCCAGCACTTCTCAGCTTCATAAGTGAGAAAGCGCTGGGGAGCCAATTCCTGAAATCAGCCCCGGAGCCTCTTCCCCAGAGCCCGTCCAGTTCCAGCCAGCAGCATCCAGACCGGCACCGGCTGCTCGCCTCCCGCAGCGATGCCCTTCCCCTCCTCAGGAACCCATCCACAGCATCCTGTTTGCCTTGGCAGATCGCACCTCCCTTGGCACCTGCTGCTGGACCAAATGCTGCTGCCTCCGGTTGTGCGAGATTCCTGTATCCTGGCACGAGCTGCCACACCCAGTGCATCTCCCGGTCCGCGCTGCCACCGGGGGCACCAGGGGCACCGGGTCCTATTCCGAGTAGAGGGGCACCCCCGCTCCTCTCACGGAGGAGCCCAGCCCGGAGTGGGGCTGGCAGCCCAGTGCTCAGCCCTCCGTGGGCTCCGGCTCCCAGGGCACATTCGCTGGGCAAGACTTTGAGAGCTTTACAAGCAACATAAGCCGAGCTGCAGGACTCTGGAAGTGAAATGTGAGACCTGCAGCGTGTCCGGGCACGGCGGAGAAACACGAGCTGTCAAACAGCAGCACCACATTTAAGCATGAAGTGTCTTTGGTAAGAACAACGAAACAGGCTCATTTTCTTTCTTGCCCTTAACGACTTGAATTTAATTGTACCTATTTAAGGAGTGCACAGCCGCTGTGGCGGTGGAGCTCAGACACCGCACAAATTCCTGCCTCCTTCCCCTCTTGGGAACAGCAAATGCCGGGTTTGGAACTCCCAAGCACAGAGTGACTGGAGTAGGGCAGCCTGGAGTCAGGACTCACAGCTTCCTCCCAGTCCTCCGAGTGGATTTGCTGTGCCACTCTCAGCTGGTCACTCACCTGATCTCTACTCCTCTGCAGACACACGAGAGCCCTTGTACGACCTTCCCTTTGTATTACAATACCTCGACACTGGGAATAAAAAAGAGAAAAGCTTTCCAAACTCCTCGCTACGCTGGAGCCAGTTAAGAGGATCCAGCCAAATCAAGGAAAAACGTTTACCATAGGGAGCCACTCTGAAGTCATCCCATCTCTCGGGGAGAATTATGTAGGTCACCAAAAAGTCTTTCATTGCTGCCCTGCTGGAGCAGCAGTGGCCTACAGAGCACAGAGCAAAGGGAAGGGAACAGCCAAAATCCCCACAACTCCAAACACAGCCACTTCAGTGGGACCGATCTCGCTCAGGTGCATCTCAGCTGAGCAGGTAAAAAAGGGGCAGCAGCCTGAATCCTGCAAGGTTGTGACTCAGGAGATGAAAAGGGAAAGGGAATGCTATGTCAGGGCTGGCTGCTCCCAGCCACACCTGCTCAGGCATCAGAAAGCAAACAAAAAGCAAACAAAAAGCAAACAAAAAGCAAACAAAAAGCAAACAGAACACTTACCCATCCCCAGCACCAAACTCACCCATGGCACACACTGTCACTGAGACACTCCATGTGCCACATGTCACTCCATCCCCGATTTACCAGCTTTTCACGTCACTTATCTGCACTGCTCAGGCCACAGGAAATGCTTTAATGACTTTTTATTTCCAACATCCTGTTGCTGTGTCCTGAAAACACTCTCAGGACTCAATTCTCAAAAATCAGCAGCTCAAAGCCCCAGGAGCCTGGGTCACAGCTGAATGGATGAGCTGATTGCAAACTCTGTTCTCAGGATGACAGACATCAGACCAAGCATCACCTGTGCCACTCGGACACTCTGAACAGCCCCTTTCCCCAGACACAGCAGGGCTGTGCCCCTTCTCTCCCTCATTCCCCGATGCACAGAGAGCCATGCTCTGCCCCATCTCGGCTCTCCAGCCTCACACCCCCCACAGCCAGAACAAACCCAGATATTCTCCAAATCCAGTGCAGAAAAGCAGCTTTCAGAGACGGTCCAGTTATCACCAGGACATGAACGAGCTCCTACAAACTCTTAGGAGGCTTCTACAAAAGCACCAGCAAGTCCAAGATCTTTACCCTGAGCTGTCCCAGCCTTCACATTTCTCTATTTGCTCTTAAAAGAACTTTCATTTTTTTTTTCCTATTCCGAGTAGCAACTAAGAACAAACACCTCTGCAAGACAAGCTCCCAGCCTGAGATCCAAAAAGACAAATCTCCCAGAGGAAGCAGCCGAGTTATTTTACGGAGTGTCAGCAGCCCAGAGAGCAACACACCCCCCACAACCCCTGCCTGCAGCATCCCAAAGCCACTCATCAAACCACTGCCAACCATCCCCCATCCACCTTCTCCGCAGGTAACAGAGCTCAGGTAGATGCTGGGGTCACCTGGGAGAAGACCAGTTCCCCAAAGGGAAGGAAAACATTGAAATACCCCAAGCTGCACGGAGCCGCACCGAAATAACAGAAGAGAAAGTTTAAGAACTATTTAGATTTCCACCAGCGCCCCCGGCGGCATCCCGAGCCCAGGGCAGCATCCCGAGCCCAGGGCAGCATCCCGGTGCCCGGGCAGCATCCCGAGCCCAGAGCAGCATCCCGGTGCCCGGGCAGCATCCCGGTGCCCGGGCAGCATCCCGAGCCCAGGGCAGCATCCCGGTGCC
>VZRV01000677.1:45068-56554 GCA_013398115.1 Falcunculus frontatus
CGGCCCGAGCCCCCCCGCCGGCCGCGGTGGTGCGGCCCGGGCGGTCACGTGAGCGGTTGTTGATGCGTTGCCTGGTAACGGGAAGATGGCGGAGCCGCCGCGGGTGAGTCGGGCCGGGGCCGGGGCAGGGGCCGGTACCGGTACCGGTGCTGCCACTGCCCGCCCGGGGCTCCTCCGCCGGCCCGGACCGCCCGGCCCGCCCCAGTACCGCCCGTCCCGGGACCGCCCGTCTCTTCCCCTCCCCTCCCGTCCCGTCCCCGCTCCGTCCCCTCCATCACGGCCCGGTACCGCCCGGTGCGGGTTCCGCTGCAGCCCAGCACTGCCCGGCACTGCCCGTCCCCTCAGCCGCCGGCCCGTGCGGCACGCCCGGTCCCCCCCGGCTGTCCCGGTGCGTGTCCCGTGCCCGGTGCCGCTGCTCAGCCTCTCCCCGGTCGCAGGCCCAGCCCAGCCCCGGCGCTATGGAGGAGCCGCCCGGTGCCGCGGCAGAGGAGTCTGCGGGGGAATTGGGCTCCGCGGAGCGGGATGGGAGCAGAGCTCCGTCACATCTTCCTCTGGAGGTGATTCCCTTTGCAGCATTCCCAGGGCAGCTCGTTCCCACGCGTGCCTTCCAGAGCCGCCTCTTCCTGGGGGCAGCTTCCATAGCAAGAAGGAAAGCGAGTGATTATTCCAGCCTTGCCCTCATGTAAAGCAAAAAAGGCACTAAAAAGTAAATTTAGTTACTGACCCATGTCATCAGCATTTGGACTGTGTGTGTTTCACTCAGTTCTTTGCACGTTTCCAGCGCAGACAGCAAAAAAAGAGATTTATCCCCATTTCATGGATGCACATACTCGGGCTCTTTTTGGGGGTTTCTTGGGGACAAGTTTTCTTCTTCCATTGGGACTGCCCAACACTTGAATGTGGCAAATGATGATGTGAGATAAAAATGTCACTTTAAAAAGAAAGAGAGAAAGAAGAAGAAGAATAATTTGGCTACATGTTGTGCTAGCTGGAAGAATTTCTTTAATAAATCTGTAAGGACATTTTTTTAAATAGATGTGAACTAGAAGCACGTGAAACTGTGAGTGGTGTGGAGAAGTTTTGTCAGGATCTTTACTATCTCAGTGCTTACTGGATGACTATTTTTGCAAATGAGATTAAATTTCTAAATTAAACTTCTGTGCCCTCTGGCAAAAAATACCATAACATTAACGTGAAATGCAAATGGCAATCTGCTGCTCTGCTTTTCACCTGTGCCAGGCCATGGAAGTAGAGAATGGGAATGACAATGGAGAGACTGTTCCTCTGGAGGAGCAGAGTCATTGCCCCCTGCAGAAAGAGAGATCTCACTGCTTTTTTGTGGGGTCTGCAGAAGTGGGACACTATAATTATATTTTGGGAGCGTCTGTGCTGGCTTTAGAACCAGGCCCTCGTGCTGATCCTCTGTGTGCATTGTTCGTGCCTCATGATGAAAGTGAGCAGGTGTTTAGGGGCAGTGAGATGGAAAAGGTGGTGGATTTTATGTTTCAGGAAAAATCGCCTGAGACTCTCCCGTATAACGCTGAATGTGACACTTGTCCTCCTGACCAGGGTGACATGGAGCAGGTTCTTGGAGCAGTTCCAGGAGCAGGAGCCCCTCCCCTTCCCTCAGGAGCACCTGCAGCAGAGCCAGACACCTGCACAACACCAGGTATCCCCCAGTGCCTTTGCAGCAGAACTGAGACCATCTCTCAAGCACAGCCTCTGGTTTTCTCCCTTTCTGGTCATTGTTAATCCAGCTGGAGGCACAGTACTATAAAATCTAATGCTATTCCTTTATCTTTTTCCTTTTTTGTGGTGGGGTGGGCTCCAGGGAGCAAAGGACGAGCCAGTTCTCGCCGTGCAAAGCCGACCTCTGAGCTCCCAGCTGATCCTGGCAACCAAAGACAGGAAAAGGGCTTCCAGCAGCGTGGAGCTGAAGAACATGAGATAAGAAAAAGTAGGAGGAAAAAAGCAGAAGAAACAGAACTGGTCGTCTTGGATCCAGAACATGTGAGAAGTCTTCAAATCTTGTTGTTCTTTGCAGAGTTGGTGTTTGTGTTTCTCTAGAACGTGTGAGGTGAGCTGTAAGCAGTGGCTCAGCTGTTCAGCTGCACGTGTGAAAATCAGTTTTGCCAAAGTATTAAGTGCTGACTGTGTCACTCAATCCTAACCCCAGAGCTGCAGGTTCAGAGCAGTGCAGTGGGTAAATGTGATCCCTTCAGTGCCCCGAAAGAGAAGTCCTTGCAGCAAGAGTGAGCTGCTTCTGGCACGGTTCTGACTTTCAAATATTGTCACTTTTTGGCATCAGCAAATACCCACTATGTAACATCTCTCACTTGCTGCAGTGAGTGTAGCTAAAATGGGAACACAAGTGTCTGTGGCAGAAATAAGATGTTTTATTGGGTGGGGGAAGTAGCAGTGAGGCTTCTTCATCATCTATTTACACAAGTATGTTTAATTTTATTAATGCTGTCCTTCTTTACAGCCTCTGATGACAAGATTCCAGGCTGCCCTGAAGAATTACCTCACTAAGCAGATAGAACAAGTGAACCTTGACGTCCATGAGCTGGTACAGAGCCTCTCCTTTGCCTTCCCACAGCCCCTCCTGTCCGAGCTGCTGGGGGACAGCTCCTTCCCTCTTGTGTCTGCAGAGGGCGGCAATGAAGACCAGCAAAGAGCAAAGGGAAGAGCTCGGGGTGATCCTTTACGGAGCCCAGCAGCAGCTGGGGCAGCTGGAGGAGGAACTGGAGAAGAGCCAGGAGCGCTATTCCCAGGCGGCCGCAGCGCGGCAGCAGCTGGAAGAGGAACTGCAGGGCCTCAGGGATGCTCACAAGGAAATATGTCACAACACAGATGATGAACGCAAGAAAGGTGACTGAGGCAGTCCTGGCAATGTTTCCCAATTCTAGGGCTGTGTGGAGAAATTAATGTGAATTTAAGTCAAGCACTGGATTGAAAAATACAGCAAAATAATCAGGAATAATGCGCTCACTGAAAAGTTTCACAGATGCTCCTGGAATTCTGTGAGCTGGGAATCCAGGAATTGCTTGCCAGGATCTTTAGCTTTGCTTGTTCAAAGCTGGTGCAAATATTTATGCTGGGGAGGGCTGGTTTAGCTGATGTGTGAGAGGTTTTGCTTTGGGAGCTTCTGTATTTCTTTCTTTTTTATCTCTGTTTAAGGTGTACCCTACAAACAAACTTCTCTGTAACTATTTTATCTCCTGTCCCCCCAGTTTCTGCAATGCAGACCCAGATTGAAAACCTGGCCTTGCAGCTCTTCTACGTGCAGAACATGGACCAGGACATGCATCACAGGCTTTTACTGATGAAACAGTCAGCAAAGAGGGCTGAGGCAGAGAGGATCCAGGCTGAGGTGGAAAAGAAAAAACAGGTACCAAGTAAAACTGTCTTTGAAATAGATAAATGCAGGTGCCAGCAGTGAGTCATGGAGGATGTGCTGCCTTGTCAGAAGGAAGGCTAGAGGGACTGAATCATGGAAGATGAGTGGGGATCTTTTTCTCAAATAACTGAAAAAAAATAAGTCCAGAGGCTTTTCTAAAAAGGAGAAGCAGCCCTGCCTGCCCCCAGACAGCAACACGCACTGCCCAGAGGGTTTGCAAGCCTTAGGACAGTAAATCACTCTTTGCTCAAGGAAAGGGGCTGTGAGGGAAGGAAGATATTTAATGAAGAACTATCATGTGTACAGGTTTTGAGAATAATTTTGAATCACAGCGAATTTCACGATGGAAAGGGAACTTCGGGAATGAGTGGAGCCGGTCGGTGCTGGAGCTCCCTCTGCTGCCGTCCAGGACACAATCCACGGGCTCCTGCTAATGCAGAATTCCATGCAAACTGTTGAAATACAGCTCGGGTTTAGGAGGGTTTTAACAAAGGATTTTCAAATATACATTATTAAGGTTCCCAGTAGCTGGACAGGGGGCCCAGTGTAATCTGTGCTGACAGGAGGGAATGTGGCTTCAGAGCTGAGCTATCAATTTACTGCTGCAACTGGAATAATAAACAGCCAGCAAAGGTTTCATTCTCTTGCAAGTCATCCCTGCTGCAGTCGTGAGCCATTCGTGTATGAGTGGGAAAGTTTCAGTAGGACTCAAATCCAGTTGCCCATTTTAATTCCTTTTCTAGCTGATATTATTCCTGTAGGATACAGTTGGTTTAGACTGAGATGCCATGACTCACCCTGGGCTGTTTGGCTGTGGCTCTGTAGGACCTTCTCCTGGACCAGTTAACGAGGAGAGTCTACCAGCTCCAGGAACAGATTGCTCTGTTTGAAGCTCAGCTTGTGGCCCAGGCAGAGGACACAAAAGTGACCCGGCAGGCAGTCAGTGAGGTAGGAGGGGACTTTTCCCTTGTGGTTAATATTTCCCTCTGGCAGGGCTGACCCCTTTGGCCCATGCTCACATGGTGTGCACAGTGTGGGACAGAGTTTCACAGTTTGTTCCTGTTTGGAAGAATGAAGACTTCTTTTCCTTTGTCTTTAAGAAGTGCCTGTAAATCACTTCCTCCTGCCCTTCTCAGCAACTTTTTCTTGCAGACCTGTGCTCTGTGGGCTGCTGAGACAATGAACCAGCCACGGAGTTGAAGCTGATCCTGCTCAGCACATTATGAACAAGAAAAGAAAAAAATTGTATTGTAACATGAATTTGTTTTTTCAGCACAGTGTAGATTCATCCTGTCTGCCATCTCTCTGTTCCTCAGGCTGGTCTGGAAGTCCAGGCTATTAACATGGAGAAAAAGAGGCTGATGGACCACTGGAACAGCAGCTTGGCTGGAATGAAGCAGAGGGACGAGGCCTATGTTGTCAGTCAGGAGCTGCTGAGGTAGGGTCTGAAACCAGGCCCTGAGGACACCTCAGATTTGGGCAGGAGGGATTCTAGAAGGGATCCAGTGTGTCTCCTGTCGGGTTCAGCACTGTGTGGGCAGGGTATGTCAGGCAGAACAAGTTTTCTGCTCTAAAGTACATAATAAATGCAAAGGATAAGAAGCACAGTTCTTTGTTGCTGTTTTCTTTATCCTAACCACATCTCTTCCTTGGAATGTGGGGGGCTCTTGAAGCTGTTTAGACTTTTCTTAATCATATTTTATTCCTCTAAAAGAATTCCCTCACCTTTGCAACATCTCTTACTCCAAAGAGCTGCATGTCAGGAAGGGTTTCTCTCTCATTATCAGGGTTTTGTGAGGCCTTTGGAAATGTTCAGGAAAACTTCCCTGTTGTTAGCAGAGGAAGTGTTTATTTGCTCTGGAGCCTTAAAGCTTGACTGATTCTCTGAGAACAAACAATCTGCTTTTATATGGTGACATCCTGGTAGGAATGGGGGCTGGGACAGTACTGAAAAAAGGAATCCATTTTCCTACACACATTTACTTTTGAATCTTAATGTCTTCATCCATCTCCTGCTGACTCTGCACTGTCACAGCAGCTGAGCCCTTACAAAGATCTTCCTTCTTGGGCAGTTGTTGCTGCAGTAACGTGTTTAAAAAGAGGAATTTGTGGGTGGCTGTTCAGCACCAATCCCCATGATGATTTTCCATCCTCTTTGCCCCTCCAGCAACTACAGACGTGACCTCAAGTCCCTGGAAGGGGACATCCATGGCTGTGGGAAGTCCATCAGGAAAGAGGAGGAGAAGAATGAGAACCTTGTCAGCCTCCTGAACCGGTCCCAGAATGATGCCAGTGTGACAAGGAAACTGATATCCCTGTGCCTGCTGGAGCAGGAGGCCCTGCAGGTGCAAACTGGCACCTACACTCGTGTTCTCCAGGAGACAGAGCAGGCCCTCAGCAGGACCAAGATGGTGAGGAGAGTCCATGGAAGATGAATCCTCCTGAATACTTGAATTGAATACCCTTCCTCAAACAGCTGTAATGATCCTGTCTCTGTCTTCCAACCTTTTAGGACCAAGCTGCTCACCTGAATGAGTTGCTGTCCATCAGGAAGGGTATAGAGAAGGGAACTTCTGTCAAAGAGCAGCTAGAGAGTGAAATCATGGCAAAGCTTCAGGACCAGATGATGTCCAACAAAGCTGCAAAGCACTTCTCCCAGCTGGCTGAAAAGCTTCGGAACAGAAAAAGCAACCTGGTATGGCATCCCCTCCTTGGCAGGGCAGGGCAGGAGCCAGTGGAGCAGTGGGGCCCCAGCAGGGTTTGTCAGTGACTTTGTTCTGGTTTCAGGTCTGCACTGAAGCTCAGCTGAGTTTGCCTCTCCAGTCTGGCTCTCCCTGTGATCTTATTGCAGGACTCTGGTGTATGTGATAGAGCTTGGCCAAAAAGGCCTGACACAAAACACACAGTTCTTTACTTAATAAATGGGGCAAAATGAGGAATCCTGGGAGTATTTACTATAAAGTATTACCATTTCTTATGTACTGGAGAAAAACAATGGACATGTGGTACTTCTGTAGTTTAATTTTAACTAATTTTTATTTCTATAATTCGTCATGGAGTGGGATGCAGGCAGCTCTCAGTTCTGAGGAACACTCCAAGGAGCAGTCTAACCTCACCCACAGCTCTTTAATCCATGATAAGTTGCTCTCTCTGGGAGTGTTTAGCTGGATCACTTAGAAAGATTAGAAAACTCAGCCCAGCATTTCTCCCAGCGAGTCCTGTGCTGGTGGTTGGGTGAGGGGTGTGTGTGTGTGCCAGGTGTGGTGGAGAAGGGACAATACAGTGATGTCCTGGTTCTGGTGGCAGGTGGTCATTGCAGAAGGGATGAGTGAGGTCTCTTAAAGGTGTTTGGAATGTTTAGGCTCCTTAATGCTTTTCTACAGCTGCATGGCAGAGGTAAATATTGTATTACCTGCCAATTTTTGGAGAAGCGAGGGTACAGAAAGGGTGAGTAGCTTGTAGTACAGACTTGGGAGTAAAATCTCAATCCCCTGCCTCCTGTGCTGGGACAAGTGGCATTACAACTCTACAAGGGGCTGTTGGGGATGGTGATGTGTTTTCTCTCTTGATATTCCCAGGAGCTGCATTTTTACAAGGTTGAGAACGATGTGGCCCAGATTATTCTGAATGCAACTAATACCAGCTGCAGGCTGACAGTTCACAAAAAAACACTCTGTGAGGTGGACAAGGAAATAAAAAATATGAATGAACTGATCGCCTGCCAGGAAAGTGAGATTGCAAAGTCCAGGCTCCTGGCTGACAAGAAGGATGGGGTCATCTGCCTGTACAACAAGAAGCTGGAGATGCTTCTTGCTCAGCAGGGGGTAGGTACTTTTGTATTTCAGTCCCAATTTTGATTTTATTCTTTATGGTGACCACAGATGCCCCTGATCAATGTAGCTGTGTTAGGTGTTGGGTAGTTTAAACTTTCAGGCATCAGCACTGTGATTTCAAAGCTGCATTGGTTAATGCAGGTGTTTATGTTTATCAGACCGTTCCTAATGCAGCGAAGGGAGTTGTGAAATGAGGGTGTGCCTGGCACAGATCCCTGCAGGGACTTGTCTGCAGCTGATGGAAATGTCAAATGGCATCGATGAGTAAATAGGATCTTGTTGGAAAACCTGCAAACACTGAGGAGGGGAGAGTGGGGCAGGCAGAGAGATTTCAGTCATTTGATGGTTGGCCCTGGGATGATTCCCAGATCTGTCCCTGGCAGTGTAAGACCTTATGGATACCCCTGGGGAAATGAGTCCTATGGCACATCCTCTTCAAACTTTAGAATGTCCAGATGCTGTAAACAACTCCAGCAGCTTCTGCCTGATTTATCTCAAACTTTGCCCTTGTACAGGGCCAAGAACTGGGACCGCTGGAACTTGAGATCAACCAGCTGAACAAGGAGATAGAAGAATGCAGCTCCGAGGTGATGGCGTTGCAGAAGCGCTGGCTCAGTGAGCAGAAGGAACTGGTCAAGCTGACACGGGAGCGGGAGGAACAAATAACCTCCCTGGATATGTTACAGAAACAGATCATCATCATGCAGCAGAGGAAACTGCGCATGGAAAGTTCGTGATTCCCTGGCTCTTCCTTAAAATGTTCATCTGTGAAGGGAGGGAAAAGGGAATGGAGGGTTACAGATGGGGAAAGCTGGACCCAAAGAGTGCTCCTGGTTGTGTGTGAGCAGGAATTCCAACAGCCCAGGCACTCCTGCTGATTGCATACAGTATTCCTATAAGGATTGATCCTTCTGTCCTGCCAGTCAGACCCTAAGTGACAATGTCACCTGTTACACTTGTTAAATAGGGTAGGTAAATGTCCCCAGCCATCACAGCACTTTCCTTGGCCAAACCAAACTGTTTTCCACAGGAGACTCCTTCAAAAACTTTTTTTGGTTTTTGAGCTTGTGGAAAAACATTTTGGCTGGACACGTGGGACACGGGTGGCTCTGCCTGAGGTGTTGCCAGCTCTGGTAGCAGTTTGTCACACCTTGTGTTCAATCCAGTGCTCAGGGGAGTTCTAAGACTTTTGTCTGTTCACCCATAGATGAAATTCAGCAGGAAATAAAAGAACAGAAGGATGTGGAACGCCACATGAAGAACATCTCAAATGACTTGATAAAGTTGAATGTGTTGATCAGCAAGAACAACAGCAGCTTCGAGGAGCTGCAAAATGGCAAAATCGTCACAGAGAACGAGTTTGTGCAGTCCCTCAAGGTACTGACCACCTGGCACCTCATTCCCAGGTCTCAGCCTCCCATGCAGATCAGAGGCAAGCAGTGATCCTGGAAAACCTTCTCAGCCTGACAATGTTGTATTGTTCTGTTCTTCCCAAACCTAGGCAGCCGAAAAAGAATCCGTGGAGATGCAGGAGAGGCACAGTCAACTGATTGAGGAGAAGGAAAGGCTCCTGAACAGCCTGGTAGAAGCAGAGTAGGTACCAGAGTGCCACAGTGCCACATGTCTGTGTCCACGTTCCCATTCTCCTCCAGTCACCAAACCTGGCACCAGCAAATGCACTTCTAGCCTTCCTGGAGAAGGGGACAGGACCTTAATGAATGTTTGAAACACAATCTCTGGAACCAGCAAGAACTGGGAGGATGTTGGCTGTAACAGTTCCAGCATGTGAGAGCTGGATGTTGCCAAGATCCATGTGGGAAGACTCTGCCAGTGACTGGCAGTGAGTGTGCTGCACTGGGCAGGTAATGGGACTCTAGCTTTCTCTTTCCCTTCCCCTTTCTTCTCTGAAGGCATCAGATCCTGCTGTGGGAGAAAAAGATCCAGCTGGCAAAAGAGATGCGGGAAGCAACAGATTCTCTGTTGGAACACGGCGAAATCCCGGACATGAAAACAGAGATTCGTAGGATGCAAGTAAGGCACTGGGAAAGAGGGCTGAGGAGGGCAAGCCACCCAATGTACTCGGCCTTGGAGTGGCTGAAACAGGAGGCAGGAGATGAGAAACAGGCTGGAGAAGTGGCATCTTCAGGGCCCAGGGCAGGACTCCAAACCCCCCGCAGCTCTGAACTGAGCACATCCAGCAGCCCACACATCCTGCATTCCCCATGCCAGGCTCAGCACAATCTGGATACTCCCAAGAAATGTATTTAAATTGCAGTATATCTGCCACCTGATTCTGTGACCCTGCTTTATAAGCAATGTTGATTACTAAATATTGCATCACTTTAATCACTGGTTATGGGAAGTGTTCCCTCTCCTGGCAGAGCAGCTCTTCCCCTTCATTCTCAGGATGCTTCTGCTTCTGCTCTTGCTAATGAGGTCCAGACTAACATTTTGAATATTGGTGTAGACAAGTTGATAATCCAGGCCTCTGCCTTCCAGATCCAGGTTTGGATTTGGACCAGCTCTGGCTTGCAGGCACTCGTGTCACATGTATCTGGTTTATGCAGGTGGGATGTGCCACGCAGACAGCTTCCCTTGGTGCTGTTGGTAAATATTTGGTATTTTGAGGCTGGTTTGTGTCTCGGCAAATGGCAGGTCCGCTACGGGCAGCTGCTGAAGCAGCAGGAGACATTGATGCGGGCTATGGAGGCGTGTGTTTCTCACAGAGAGACGATAACGAACTGGGCAGAGGCTCAGAGCAAAGTAGATAAGAAACACATCAACAAGAACGACTTCCAAAGCAAGAAAGAGGAGCTGAAGAAGAAGATCAGGGAAACCCGGGAGGTGAGAAAGGAAAGTGGGGCTGCAGGAGCTCACACAGCTGGGGTTGGCCTTGTGCTGAGCAGCAGCGAGTGCAGGAGTGTCCGTGCACAGACCCTGTGCCAACTTTGGAAAATCATTCGTTGAAAATCCCCCAAAACCGAGTTCTGGGAGGATGGTCAGGAATGCAGCTGAACTAAAGAACTGAAATCTGCCATTTCCTTCTCTTCCATTTACTAGAATATTTATGAATGCAACCAAACCATCCAGGAGCTGGAGACCATCCAAGAGTCCCTCAGTGCCACCTTTTCAGAAAAGAAGCAGGAATTTTGCCAGCTCCAGGCTGAGACCGACAGCCTCAGCTTGGACATAGAATGTCTTCAGAACGAGAAACGATGGGTGAGCACATCCACTCCTTTACAGCATGTGAGCCAGACAGAGCCTGCTGCTTCCCCTGCTGCCAGCTCTGTCTCAGCACCGTCCTGAACTGGGTGTGCTCAGTGTGGCATTTTAGCAACATGCTAACCGAGCACATTTTGGGGACTCACCAAGAGCCAACTTGACGTATGGAAACCCTGTCCTGGCAAGCGTTGCCTTATGTAGGTGGGAATTTCTCTGATTGATGGAATTGTGTGATGTCTGTACCCCTCCAACACCCGGGCTGGGGCTGCTGTTTGGCTGTTATGATGGGGAATTCACAGCACTGTCCTTCCCTTGTCCAAAGCGATGGTCACAGCACCTGACATGAGTCCCGCCCATGTTCTTCCTTCTGTCACAGCCCCTTCCCTTTTCGCTTTTCTCAGAACCTTTTGGAGCTTGTGGGCCACCAGGCACACCAGAAGCAGCTGCAGGTGCTGAAGGAAGGGAAGTACAGGGCCCTGTGCCACTCTGAAGAGGCCTGCACGAACCAGCAGGAGAAACTGCGGGGTCGGCTGCAGACCATTAACACCATCGTGCAGCAGATCCAGGAGGAACAGCCCCAGCACCAAAGGGCTCTACAGTGGCTCAGTCACTGGTTAGGATCCAAGCTCAGGTTGAAGAAAGCCTGACAGAAACACAGAAAATACACGTAATATCTTTTTTATTCTTCCACAGGCTCCAGACTTTGTAAATAAATAAAGATAGATAAATAAGCATGTGTAGGGTATAATATTTACTTTGTCGGGTATAACGTTTATTTAAGACGTAACATTGTAATTCCTTCTGTTTACGTTTCACTTTCGCTGTCCCAAGCAGCTCCTGGGCCCCGCCTCCCTGCCCCGCCCCGGGGCCCGGTGTAGCCCCGATTTCCCGGGCGCGGAGGCGGCCGGGCCCCGCTCTCGCCCCGGCTCTTGGCTGAGCCCCGGCAGCGGCGGGGTTGGCGGAGCGCGGCCGCGCGGTGCCGGTGCCGGTTCCGGTGCGTCCCCGCTGCCGAGCGCCGCCCCGGCCGGCCG
>VZRV01000677.1:56626-74612 GCA_013398115.1 Falcunculus frontatus
GCCCTGGTGCTTCTTCCCCCGCGGCTACCGCAGCTACCGGGCCGAGAACCTGACGGCCACCGAGAGCGGCTTCTCCGCCCGGCTGCGCCGCGTGGCCGCCGCCTTCCTGCCGGGCGCGGTGGACACGGTGCGGCTGGACCTGGCGCTGGAGACCGCGACCCGCCTGCGCTTCACGGTGCGCCCCGGGCCCCCCGGAGCCCCCCGGGTCCCCCGTTCCCCCCGCTGACCCCTCTCCGCCCGCAGCTCCGGGACGCGGCCCGGCAGCGCTATGAGGTGCCGCTGGCCACGCCGCGGGTGCGCGGCCGAGCCGCCGCCACGCTCTACGGGCTGCAGGTCAGCCAGGACCCCTTCGGCCTCGTCGTGTGCCGCCAGCGCGGCGGCAGAGTCCTGTGAGTGCCCTCCTGCCCTTCCCAAGGGATTCGGTCTGCAAGCGGGACCCCGCACGGCCCCGCAGGGGGCGGGGACACTGGTGCTCACCTGGGACACTGGTGACAGCAGTGGGGTGGCTGTCGGTGGCTGTGGAGGCTTTACTTTGTCTCCCTCTGCAGTTCAGTGGCTGGGAAGGGAACCAGGAATCCCAGAGCTCGGCCGAAACTTGTTTTTATTTCATGTGATGATGAGCACCGTGTCCCTCCCCAGCTCAGTGCCTCCCTCCCGGCTCTTTGCTTTGCCGGAGTCTCCCTTTCTTTCCGCAGCCTGAACACCACGGTCGCACCCCTCTTCTTCACAGACCAGTTCCTGCAGATCGCCACCTCCCTGCCCTCCCATTACATTTCGGGGCTGGGGGAGCACCTGACACCGCTGGTCCTTGACACAGCATGGACCAGGGTGACCCTCTGGAATCGGGATATGGCACCCACGGTACGGAGCGGGGCTGAGGGAAAGGGAGACAGATTCATCTGTGCTCCTGGGGGTGGCCCTGCGGCCTCTCACGTCTTGTCCGGGGCTGGGGAGATGTGTCTGTGCTGGTTCAGCTCTGGGCCTTGGCCATTCCACCGGGCAAGCCCATGGGACCCTTGTCCCCAGGCCAAGGTTTGTCCCC
Organism: Falcunculus frontatus; assembly: GCA_013398115.1. Lineage (NCBI taxonomy): Eukaryota > Metazoa > Chordata > Aves > Passeriformes > Falcunculus > Falcunculus frontatus. The sequence goes on from VZRV01000677.1 coordinate 57,669, forward strand.
CCAGAGCTCTGCGCTGTTTCCAGGGCTCTGGCTCAGGGCACAGCTCTGCTGACTTTGACAGTGTTTGGGGCCACAAGCCCTGGGCTTGCACCCGAAGCCAGTGCTGCTGACCAGAGGCGAGGGGCAGGCGGGTGGGTGTGGGGGTCTCCAGCAGAGCCTCACGGGCACCACACCGTGCTCTGCTCCAGCCCCACGTCAACCTCTACGGCTCCCACCCCTTCTACCTGGTGATGGAGGACGATGGCTCAGCCCACGGTGTCTTTCTGCTGAACAGCAATGCCATGGGTGAGTCCCGTGGAGGCGCCGGGCACGGGCTTGGCCCTGTCCCAGTCCTCAGCTTCTTCCCCTGGCACTTGTCCTTCCCCAGACGTGCTCCTGCAGCCCAGCCCGGCCCTGACCTGGCGCACGACTGGGGGGATCCTGGACTTCTACATCTTCCTGGGCCCCGACCCCAAGAGTGTGGTGCGGCAGTACCTGGATGTTGTTGGTATATGCTGGGGTGGCTTTGTGGGGGTGGCTTTGCAGGGGTGGCTTTGTGGGGGTGGCTTTGCCAAGGTGCTGTGACTAGGGTGGCACAAGGCTGGGCCCTCCCTGCCAGCACCCACCCTCCGGCTTCCAGGGTTCCCCTTCATGCCCCCGTACTGGGGCCTGGGCTTCCACCTCTGCCGCTGGGGCTACTCCTCCACCGACATCACCCGGCAGGTCGTGGCCAACATGACAGCAGCCCGCTTCCCCCTGGTAGGTGTGGGCTGCTCCAGGGCCTCTGCCCGCAGCGGCCGTGGGGGGCTGATGGAGGCTCTGTGGGGTGGGGGTCCCACAGCAGCACCTGGGGTCCCTGCTCCTCCCCGAGCACCCCTGCCTCCATCCACAGGACGTGCAGTGGAACGATCTGGATTATGCAGATGCCAAGAGGGATTTCACCTTTAACAAGAAGAGCTTTAAGGACTACCCGGAGATGGTGCGGGACTTCCACAGCCGTGGGCTGAGGTACATCATGATTGTGGTGAGTTACATGGGCGGGCTGGCACTGGGGCTTTGGCTGCCCCACGGGTGGTGATGAGGGCAGGGCTGGCCGTTCCCTGCCGTTGCTGGTAAAGCCCTGGCTTTGTGCCCTTCCAGGATGCTGGGATCAGCAGTTCGGGGCCCCCCGGCACCTACAAGCCCTACGACGAGGGCCTGAAGCGAGGGGTTTTCATCCGAAACGCCACGGGGCAGCCCCTGATCGGGAAGGTGCGTGTGGGGAGCAGCCCCAGTGCCCACGGGACGGGGCTCGAGTGGGGCTGTGGGAGCAGGACCCCGGGAGTGGGAGAAAAACGCTCTGGGGGCCGTGGTGGAAGGTGGGGTGGTGTGTGGGGCTGGGGGCTCTGCCCATTGCTGCCTCCCTCCCGCAGGTCTGGCCAGGCCCCACGGCCTTCCCGGACTTCACCAACCCAGAGGCTCACGAGTGGTGGCACGACATGGTGAAGGACTTCCACGAACAAGTGCCCTTCGATGGCATGTGGCTTGTGAGTGGCCCTGTCGTAGCTGCTGGCTGCTGTTCCCTGGCTCCTGCCCTGCACCTCTGCTGGGCCTTGGTGCAGCAGTGAGGTTCATCCCGTCCTGCCCTTCCCCTTCCCTCCCCAGGACATGAATGAGCCGTCGAATTTCGTGGAGGGCTCCCAGGACGGCTGCCCCAACAACAACCTGGAGCGTCCCCCCTACGTGCCGGGTACAGGGGCGAGTTCCAGCCCTGCCCAGGGCTGCGGGGAAGCCGGGAGGAGCCCAGGGGATGCTCTGAGCTCCACCTCTCCCGTGCAGGAGTGTTTGGGGGACGCCTGCAAGCCGGGACCATCTGTGCCTCCAGCCAGCAGTACCTGTCCTCCCACTACAACCTGCACAGCCTGTACGGGCTGACCGAGGCCATCGCCTCCCACAAGTAAGCCCAGGGCTCCTGCTGCAGCTCCTGCACATCCTGGGGGATGCAGAGCCGGGACAGAGACCCAGTGTGGGCAGGGGGCAGGCACTGGGCAGTGGGCAGGGGTTTGGTGTGTAACACAGGGCACTGGGGGAGCCCCGAGCCCCTTCCCCGGCTGGAGGCTGTGCTGAGCAGACCCATCCCATCCCCAGTGCTCTGCTGAGGGTCCGGGGCAAGCGCCCCTTCATCATCTCACGCTCCACCTTCGCTGGGCACGGGCGCTACGCCGGGCACTGGACAGGGGACGTCGGCAGCGACTGGGAGCAGCTCTACTACTCCATCCCAGGTAGGCTGTGGGGCGCTGGGGCTGCATCCACCCCTGCTTCCCCCTGGTCCCCACAGCCGGGGCTTCTCCATAGGCTGCATCCCCTGGTGCTGCAGAGCCCTGGTGCCCTCTGTGCCCTCTGCAGAGGTGCTGCTCTTCAACCTCTTTGGGGTGCCGCTGGTGGGTGCCGACATCTGCGGCTTTGTGGGCGACACGAACGAGGAGCTGTGCGTGCGCTGGACCCAGCTGGGAGCCTTCTACCCCTTCATGAGGAACCACAACGACCACGGCACCCGGGTGAGCCCCGGGAGCCCTCACCCCCCCGGGCAGGGGGCTGGGCCGAGCCAGGGGCTGTCCTGCCGGCGTGGGGAGGTGGCTGGTGCAGCTGCGGGGCCGGGTGCCCCCAGTGCCGGGATGGTCCATCCCGCATCCCTGAAATGCACCCTCCCTTCCTCTCCTCGTGGTCTGAGCATCCCCTCGGGCCTCTCCTCTCCCTGCAGCCGCAGGAGCCCTATTCCTTCAGCCCCCCTGCCCAGGCTGCCATGAGGAGCGCCCTGCGCCTCCGCTACTCCCTGCTGCCCTTCCTCTACACCCTGTTCCACCGGGCTCACAGCGCCGGCGAGACGGTGGCACGGCCCCTGTTCCTCGAGTGAGTGCCAGCCCTGCCAGGGCTGATGGCCCCGGCTCAGCAGGAGGTGGCTGCAGGGTCTCCTGGCGCTGCCCTCTCCTCCTTCCCCAGGTTCCCCACAGACCCCAACACCTGGGCCGTGGACCGCCAGCTCCTGTGGGGCGGGGGGCTGCTCATCACCCCCGTGCTGGAGGCAGGACAGACCAAAGTCAGCGGCTACTTCCCAGCGGGGACGTGGTACAGCCTCGCCGGGGTGGGTGCTCCTGCTGTGCTGCACAGGGGCTTTGCTGTGGGACCTCGAGCACATTCCTGCATCCCACCAGCCCCCCGGGGCTGCGTGTGGGTCTCGTGCCTCACCTGCCTTTGCTGGTGGCCAGTTGAGGGCTCTGGCGCTGGGCTGGGCCCTCCCTGGCACGAGGCACTCTGTGCCTGCTCTTCCCTCTCTTTGTCCCCGTGTAGGACTCCACCATCCACAGCAAAGGGCAGTGGATCCTCCTGCCAGCGCCCCTGGACACCATCAACGTCCACGTCCGTGCTGGGCACATCCTGCCCCTGCAGGTGAGTCCCCTCTACTCCGTGGTGACACCGTGGTGACCTCCCTGGCCAGCCTGGGAGGGCAGCAGTGCCCACACCGCTGCCAGGACGATGCCAGAGGAGCTGCAGCTGCAGTGCCTGGCAGGGCTGGGGACACGGCTGTGGCAGTGCCCCGAGCTGTGCCTGCCCCGTGCCCCAGGAGCCCGCGTTCAGCACTGCCCAGTCCCGCAGCAAGGGCATGGCCTTGGTCGTGGCGCTGACCCTGGACGGCTTCGCCAGGGGAGACCTGTTCTGGGACGATGGGGAGAGCTGGGAGACCTTTGAGAGGGGCGACTACACCGAGATCCTCTTCCTGGCCTCGAACGTGAGCACGGGGAGCTGCTGGCACAGGGGGATCTGGGCAGAGGGTCCTGGTGGCCCTGGGGCACCTGTGTCTGCTCAGTGCCCGGCAGAGGGGCAGCCTGTGGAGCAGGGCACCTGCAGAAGCCCTGGGTGCACGTGGGGTGGCTGAGGCCCGGGAGCACACGGTGACATCCCCGCTGTCCCCAGGACGCTGTGCTCAGCCAGCTCCTGCGGGCGAGTGCCCACCTCGACGGGGTCCTGCTGGAGGCTGTGACCGTGCTGGGTGTCACCAGCCCTCCCCGGAGAGTCCTGGCCAACGGTGCCATCGTGAGTGACTTCTCCTACCGCAGTGACACCCAGGTGAGTGCTTGTCCCCACCCTGGGGAGGGCTGGTGGCCAGGAAGGGACATGGGTGCCCTTCCTGGGGGATCTGTGGGACCAGGACTGTGCCAGGCTGTGGCTCTGCAAGGGGCAGGACCCTCCTTGGCTCTGACACTCCCGGGCTCTGTCCTGGCTGGTTCTCACCTTCCTTCTCCCCTCAGGTGCTGAGAGTCCCCGTGTCGCTGCCCATGTGGGAGCAGTTTGTGATCTCTTGGTCCTGAGCCAGCATCGGTCACAGAGGCCACGCTGCTCCCTTGGGATCTGAGGCCAAATCCGTCCCATCCCTTGTACCTGGAGCTGCCACTGCTCTTCCCACACTCCTGGGCCTGGTTTCCTCTCTGGCTGCTGGGTGTCGATGGAGGGGTGTGCACTGGACTGGCACAGGAAGGGGGGCTTTGCACAGCCCCCAGGGACAGAGAAAACCTCACCATCATCATCAAAATCTGGGGAAAAAAGACCCTAGTGCCTTGTGAGACAGCAAACCTGTTACTGTGGGGGACTGGTAACTGGGGCAGAGACTGCAGGGAGTCTCCTGGCTGTGGTTTTGGGAGGGGGCAGTGCAGGGGGTGAGGGGGCAGTACTGTGAATAAAGCTGCTGTTTGCTGGGAGCAGCCCCAGGCTGTGTCCTCATCCCCTCTCCTGGTCCTGAATATGCTCAGCCCCCTGCCCCCAGCTGGGACATTCCAGCTCCATCCCTGCCTGGGGGTCTCCCTTGGGACCCTCTGTGCCCCTTGAGGGCTTCACCCCATTTCCCAAAGCATTGGGGGTCCCCAGCTGTTCCTGGCTGTGCCTTGGCCTGTCCTGCTGGCTCCAGGCTGGGGGCTGCTGCAGGGATGTGCTCAGCTCCAGGTGAAAACGGAGCCTTCTCCTCCAGAGGCTTTATTGAGTGGCAGCTTGGCCCTTCAGCTCCTCTGGCTGAGAGTCAAGGCACCAGGAACCCCTCAGTGCCCTGGGGCTGGTGTTGGCAGCACAGAGGGCAGAGCCTCGTGGTGTCACCCGGGATTTGGGACCAGCCCATCCGTGATCCCCTTCCAGCCCCTCGTGCCCCACGGGAGCACACGACCGTCCCTGGGCACAGGTGGCACTCACAGCTCGTTGTGCAGCGGCCGGCACTGGGGGCTCAGTTTCTCCTCCAGGACAGCGTCGGGGGCACACACCCAGGGGTCCCCCGTGTCCCACTGCCACTTGAGGAGCTGTGCACGGAGCAGCTGGAGGACGTTGGCATAGCGGGGGTCGGGGGCCAGGTTCTGGCTCTCGGTGGGGTCGCGGCTGCAGTCGAAGAGCTCCCAGCGCTCCCTGTAGTAGTACTGGTGCAGGGTCTTGTTCCAGTGGGTCGGCTGCCCCGCCCTGGTGCGGTTGAGCAGGTCTTGGAAGGTGGGCGAGACGTAGAAGTCCTGGTCGATGGGGAAGGGCATCTTGTAGTTGAGGTTGTGGATGAGGCGGAACTGCCGGTGCTGGATGGCTCGCATGGGGTAGTACATGGTCACCTCGTGGTGGCTCTGGCTGCTGAAGGCGGTGGCCCAGGGCTGCTCTGACTCCAGGGCTGGCAGGAGAGACTTTCCAGTGAGCTGCACCTGCCTGGTGCCAAAGATGCTGTAAGCAGGGTAGGGGATGGAGAACCAGTCCAGAATGGTTGGTGTCAGGTCTGGAGGAGAGGAAAAGGGTGAGAGGAGGGACAGGCACTGTGGGAGGAAACTCAGCCCCAGAGAGGGGCAGAAAGGTCCCCGGGGTGGTGTCCCTGCAGGGAACCCCATTCTGTCCTCCCTCCTCTCCCTTCCCTGCACTGGCCCTGCCAATGCTGAGGGCTCAGGGCTGTCCCCAGGGCCAGGACCCTGAGTTTTGGTGTAGGGACGGTGGGGAGTGTCGCCCTGAGTTTTGCAGTTCTTCGATATTTTCACTTCTGCAGAAGAGTTTCTCACGCACTGTTGTGTAAACATAGTTATGTTTTTGTAACTTTGTTCTATTGTTTGCATTCTTTTCTCCTGGGCGGAGATGTTTGATGGACTTTCCTTTGACCAGTGTGGTTGAGGGGTGTAAAACTCACCCTCCAATCCAAGGTGATTATTAAGAAAATATATAATAAACTCCGAAGTCTTCTCGGGCTCTCTCTCTTTTCTGCTTCTCTCCCTGAACAGGTGTCTGTGTGTTCTTTTGTGCGACAGGGGAGCAGCCCACACCCCCAGGCACGGCTGTGCCCCCTCCCTCCCTCCCTCAGCTCTTACCCAGGAGGGTGGCAAAGGCCTGGCTGACCTGCCCCCAGCGCTGGGGGTGCTCGGGGGAGGACAGGAGCAGCGGCTCGGCGGTGCCCGTGCGGTACAGGTTGGTCCTGCCGCCGGGGAAGGGGATGCCATTGTCAGAGGTGTAGATCACCAGGGTGCTGTTGAGGAAACCGGCGCGGCGCAGCTCCTCCAGGACCAGCCCGATCCCTGCGGATGGAGGGGCAGAGCTGAGGAGGGAGGGAGGGGCTGCAGCCCTGGCCAGCCCCAGCCTGGCCCACAGCTCCCACCTTGGTCCATGCGCCCGATGGTTGTGTACTGGGCAGCCAGGTCTGCCCGGGCAGCCGGGGTGTTGGGGACAAAGGCGGGGACCTAAACAGAGACAGGGAAAGGGACACACGGCTGACACAGGCCCCTGTGCCTCAGCCAGCTCCTGCTGTGACACTGGTGGCAGTGACAAGGTGGGGGCCAGCCCTGGCTCCATCAGAGGCTGCTGTCACATGGAGCCCCACACAGCCCCACAGGTTCTCACCTGCACTTGCTCCGGGCTGTAAATCTGTGGTTTCCAGTCGGGGATCCAGCCCATCCCGCTCTCTCCATTGCCAAATTTCTCACAAAAGGCTCCATATTGGGGCTGGGAGTGCCCGCAGCGGTGGGGGTCGTGGAAGGCAACATAGAGGAAGAAAGGCCTAGGGATGGAAAGGGGGCATGTGGGGGGTGGTGGAGCAAAGGACTGCCCGGAGACCTTCCTGGGCTGTGGCCTGGGCAAGCTGGGCTCAGCAGGAGGACTCCTACTTCATCTGGGCTTCTGGATATGGGGTGACCCAGGGACAAGGGGCCCCTTCCTGTTTGTGACCAACTGGGCCATGAGGACACATCCTCACTGAAGCCAGTTTCCCTCCTCTCCTGTGCCTCTCACAGCCATTCCCAGGACGAGGGGGCCATCTCACCTCTCGTCCTGGCTCTGCAGGAACCGCCGGACAAGCGCCTTGATCCGGGTGATGTTTCTCCCAACCTGCAGGACTGAACTGTTCTCCTCAGTGTAGGCAAAGTCGAAGGGGTACACAGCCTCTGGCCCCACGTGCTTCTTCCCAATTATCCCTGCGAGAATGCAGACAGGTGCTGTGCCAGGAGCAGTGGGAGGAGGGGGAATGTGGCTGCTGCTGTCTCCTCTCTGCGGGGACAGCCACGGCTGCAGGCACTGCAGCCTGGCCCACGGGCAGTTTAGCCACCAAACTCTCTCAGTGGGGTTTGATGCTCCCTCCCTGTCCCGGCTCCCTCCCTGTCCCGGCTCCTTACCTGTCCCGGCTCCTTACCTGTCCCAGCTCCCTCCCTGTCCCGGCTCCCTCCCTGTCCCGGCTCCTTACCTGTCCGGATGCCGGCGTGGCTGAGCAGCTGGGGCAGGCTCCGCACGCCGTCAAAGGAGTTGAAGTGATGCACGTCCTGGTGCAGCCCGTACATCCCATTCTGGTGCTGCAGGTGAGGGGACACAGCACGGTCGGCCCAGGGCTGCCAGCCCGGCCCCGAAACACTTCCAGCCGTGCCTGTGGCATCTGCCGTGGGCTGGCAGCCCCGGCCGGGTGCAGGCAGGTGCCCTACCTGGGGTAAGCCGGTCAGGATGCTGGAACGGCTCGGGGAGCAGCTGCTCACGGAGGTGAAGGCGTTCTGGAAGACCAAACCGCGCCGGGCCAGCGCGTCCAGGTTCGGAGTCCGGATGGCCGAGTTGTTGTAGGCGCCGCTCTCAAAGCCGCCGTCATCGGCTGCGGAACGGGAGCGGGGTCAGCCCGGAGCGTGTCCCTGACCGGGCGCGGGGGACGGCCCGGGGGACACTGATGACACCGGGAGCATCCCGGGCTGCGGGTGACCCGGGCGGGGCCGGTGCTGCGGAGGGGATACAGCGGAGCCCGGGACCGTCCCTCCCTCCCTCCCTCCCCAGCCGCGGGATGCCCCAGCGCCGAGCCCCGGGCAGGGGGCTCCGGGCCGGTGGCGGCGGGCGCGGACCCGGGACCGGCTCCGGGGCTCGGCCGGGCCGCACTCACCCAGGAGCAGCAGCACATTGCGGGCCGGGGCCGGGGCTCCGCCGCTCCGGAGCGCGCCCAGCAGCAGCACCAGCGCCCAGGGNNNNCCGGGCTGGCACCGGCAGCTCCGCGCAGCCCCGGCCCCGGGGGGGTCCCGCTCCGTCCCGCCTCTGCCCCGGGACCGGGGCCGCGGCCCCGTGGGGTGTCCCGGCCATGCCGGGGTCCCGCTGCCCGCGCCCGGCGCTGCCGATCCTGCGCTGGCTCCCGCGCTATTCCCGGGCGTGGCTGCTGCTGGACCTGCTGGCCGGGCTGGCCGTGGGACTGACCACCGTGCCCCAGGCGCTGGCCTACGCCGAGCTGGCCGGGCTGCCGCTGCAGGTGGGTGCCAGGGCCCGGGGCTGGGAGCCGGGGACCTCCCGCTCCCCGCACCGCCTGTGACCGGGGCGAGCCGGGACCCCCGCTCCCCGAGGCCCCGCAGCCTGGCAGTGTGGCGGGCAGGGCTGAGCTGGGCTGGGTGACCAAGGGCTGACCCTGGGCAGTCACCCATTTCCTGGGCAGGAAGCCATGTGTGTACCAAGGGCCCTGGAGTGACCCGAGATCAGCCCGGCCCTCTCGGTCCGGGAGGTGTCTGGCCTCTCCCAGCTCCCAGGGCTGTGCCAGTGTCCCTTCTGTCCCCCTGCAGTACGGCCTCTATTCCTCCTTCATGGGCTGCTTTGTCTACTGCTTCCTGGGCACGGCCAAGGACGTGACGCTGGGTCCCACGGCCATCATGTCCCTGCTCGTCTCCTCATACGCCTTCCACCAGCCCGTCTATGCCGTTCTCCTCGCCTTCCTCTCTGGCTGCATTCAGCTGGCCATGGGGCTCCTGCACCTTGGTGAGATGCTCTTGCCACACACAGATATATTTTTAGGATATTGATGTACAACCTGAAATTGTTCCCTCCTCCTCTCTGCTCTCGGGGACACTGCGATTGTCCTGCTAACCCTTGTGACAGCTCTGTGTGCACACACACGAGGCCCTGCTGGGGCCAGAGTGTGCTCACTGCCTCCCATCCCATGCAGGATTCCTTCTGGATTTCATTTCCTGCCCTGTCATTAAAGGGTTTACATCAGCTGCGTCCATCACCATTAGCTTCAACCAGATCAAGGTAGGATCTGCCCTGTCCTGGACGCCTCGCCAGCTCTCTCCTAGTGCTGTGGAACTGGGATGTTCAGCACCGGCCTGGGCCATGTGCTTGGTGCCGGAGGAAGGAGCCCCAAAGGGGTCACGGGACCCCTTGCTGGGTTCCTGAGCGCTCTGCTCCGAGCAGACCAAGCTGAACACACCCTCTGCTGGTGACCGGCTGGTGGCATCCAGGACACCAGTAAAACCAGGGCATTGGATTGGGTGACTTGCAGGAGGCACTGGGTGATTCTCTGGCACGGTGGGCTCGCAGCTTTGGGAGCTGGGGGCAGTTTGCAGCCCCACCAGCCCCTCGCTGGCCTCTCAGGGACCTGAGGCTCTGCTGGGCTGCCACACTTCCTTTGTGGTTAACCCAAATCAGAGCCTCTGCCAGCAGCTGGCAGCCGGTGTTGGCCAATGGCTGCGGTCACGGGGGCTGTGACCACGCTTTGTCTTCCTGCACAGAACATTCTGGGGCTGCAGGGGATCCCGAGGCAGTTTTTTCTGCAGGTCTATGAGACGCTGCGGAGGATTGGGGAGACCAGGTCGGCACCATCCCATCCCTGCCCTGCTCCGTGCCCTGCTCTGTGCCGTGCAGCTGTGGTGTCTTGGGCTCTGCTGCTTTGCTCCCCATCTCTCTGGTCACGCCTTGCACTGATTTCTCGGTCTCTGCCCAGCGCTGTGACACAACCCCCCCTCCCCTGGGGCTTTGTGGGAGCTCTCCCGATGCCCACAGCGTGTTTGGGGTGGCACTTGTGCCTCTTGCAGGGCTGGGGACGCTGTGCTGGGGCTGACCTGCCTGGCTGCGCTGACAGGGCTCCGGGCCATGAAGAGCCGCCTGCCCCGAGCTGCCCCTGCAGAACCACTGGCTGTCAGGATCAGCTACCTGATTGTCTGGATCTCTGCCACAGGTGTGTCAGCTGTCCCCTGCCCTGTCCCCTCCCGGGGGCTCATCTCTTTGGGTCAGGGAAGACACAGCCCGAAACTGGTGAAGCCCAGGTTGGCAGGAGCCAAGACCTGGAGGTGGGTCAGGGAGAACCCAAGGGTCCTGCACTGTGCCTCTTCCCTTAAGGCTCGGAAGTCCTCAGCAGCAGCTCGGATCCCCATCTCCTGCCCTCCCTCCCGCTGCCCTGGGCTCCAGGCAGGTTTCACGGTTGCTCTCTCCCCTTTTGCAGCACGCAATGCTCTCATCGTTCTGTTTGCTGGCCTGGTCGCTTACTCCTTCCAGGTGATGGGCTCCCAGCCCTTCAGGCTCACTGGCAGCATCCCCCAGGGCCTCCCAGCGTTCCGGCCACCGTGCTTCTCCCTGGCGATGCCCAATGGCACCGTCCCCTTCCAGAGCATGGTGGAGGTGGGTGCTGGCAGCTCCCCGGGGGCTGCTCTGCTCCCTCCTGCGTGTGCTGGGTCCCAGCCCTCCCTGACTGGATCCTTTCCTCCCAGGACATGGGGGTTGGGCTGGCCGTGGTGCCGCTCATGGGCCTGCTGGAGACCATCGCCATCGCCAAGGCTTTTGGTAGGGCTGCGCCAGGGTCCTGCCCTGTGCTCACAGGGGGGTCTCTGCAGGGACTCGGGGTGCTGGGGAGGGGTCTCCACAAGGGCTCGGGGTGCTGAAGAAGGTGCTGCTCCCATTGGGGCACTGGGAGGGAGCGGGCTCCAGTTCATAGCGGGAGGGATCCTGCGGGGTGCACAGCTGAAATTTGCCCAGGAGGTGAGTGTTGTCTCGAGGTTCTCCTGTGCCCAAGGGGTGCCAGCACAGGGCCTACACTGTCCCAGTCACTGCTGGTTCTGCTCCACGTGTGTGGCAGGCCGTGCCTGGGGGAACCTCAGGCCAATGCCACCATCTCCTTTCAGCCTCGCAGAATGGTTACAGGATTGACCCCAACCAGGAGCTGCTGGCTCTGGGTAAGAGGCTGCTTGGTCAGGAGGCCAGGGGTGGGGCTCCAGCCCCAGCACTGCCGGGTGTCCCACAGCCCCTGAGCTGCCTGACACCCCCATCTCGGCAGTCCTGCCTCCACCTGAAGTTTTCCCTTCCCTACCTTGCATGCCCCACCCCAGGCGTTCTCACAGCTCAGGAATTTCCAGGGCAGGCTGAGTCCCTCTTACTTGGCTGGATGGGCACTGCCTTGCCCCGGGGACACAGAACCAGCAGTGCCCCCCAGCCCCTCTCCTTTGTCTCCTCAGGCGTCGCCAATGTCCTGGGCTCCTTTGTCTCCTCGTACCCCATCACGGGCAGCTTTGGCCGGTGGGTAGCAGGGGAAGGGGAGCAGGAGGCTCGCTGGGGCTGCGTGGTGAGAGGGCTCTGCAAGATCTTGGGTGGAGGGCTGTGCTGACCGCAGTGGGTCCCTGAGCTCGTGTCCTGGCCCCCGCAGCCCACCTCAGTGGCCGGGCTATGGCCACCTTCCCTCCTGCTGAGGGCCACCTCCCTTCCTGCCCTGCGCTCCCGCTGCGGGCTGGGAGCCAGGGGCTTGCTCGTGTTCCTCGCTGACAGGACGGGTGGTTCTCCCGGGTGGGCTCTGTGGGCAGGGGCAGCCCCCAGCCCCCCGGCCGCTGCTCAGCCCGGGAGGTGCGGGTTTGCGTTTCAGGACGGCGGTGAATGCTCAGTCAGGGGTCTGCACCCCCGCGGGAGGGCTCGTCACAGGTACAGCCCTGCCCCCTGCCCCTGCCCCCGGGCTGTTCTGCAGGCCCCTTGCCGGGGTCCCCTGGGTGTCAGGGACCCCTGGGTGTCAGGGACCCCCGGGTGTCAGGGTGCTCAGGGCTCTCCCCTCCCGCAGGTGCCCTGGTCCTGCTGTCCCTGGCGTACCTCACCTCGCTCTTCTACTACATCCCCAAAGCGGCGCTGGCCGCTGTCATCATCTCGGCCGTGGTGCCCATGTTCGACGCTGGCATCTTCCGGACGCTCTGGAGGGTTAAGAGTGAGGGCAGCGGTCGGGAACGGGCAACCCCCCTGTTAAGGAGACTTCCCAGTGCAGCCATCCAGGGGCCACTCCTGCAGTCACGGTCGCACCCCCCGAGCTGGGACAGAAGCCCCTTCACGGTCCCCTCTCCCCACTCACACAGACCAGGTTTCCTCACCGGCTCTACCCCGGGATTTCCATAGCAGAGTCTCAGACGTCCAGACTCTTAAAATACTTTAATCGTGGTGCCATAACTAAATAGCAAAATAACGGCTCGAGTTGGGTGTTTCTGAGGAGGGACCCAGAACAAAGGAACCTGTGAGCTTTTATCCTTTTATCCCCCAACAGCCATGCGATAGTCTGGGAGTGATTGGCTCCTGCCGCCGTCTCTGAGTGTCCCATCACGGTCCCTGAGTGTCCCATCACGGTCTCTGAGTGTCCCATCACGGTCCCTGAGTGTCCCATCATGGTCTCTGAGTGTCCCATCACGGTCTCTGAGTGTCCCACCCTGTGGCTGCTGCCCCCGGTGCCTGAGTCCTTTGTTATGCAAAGGGATGCAGTTCACGGTCCCTTCCAAGGGCTCCCACCCGGAGCTCAGCCTGCAGCTCCACTGAAGCTGTCCCGAGCCACCTGCACGGAATGGATTCCTCACGACCCGGGTGCAGCTCGGCTCTGCCCGCAGAGCTGACGCTGTCACTGAGGGCCCTGTGGCACGAGGACAAGCCACAGCTGAGCCTGGCTTCCCTCTCTTGCAGGGCTGGACCTTGTGCCCCTCTGTGTGACATTCCTGCTCTGCTTCTGGGAGGTTCAGTACGGAATCGTGGCCGGGGTGCTGGTTTCTGGGATTCTCCTGCTCTACTCCATTGCCAGGCCCCCCATCAAGGTGGGCTTCACCCCTCCTCTTGGATGTGGCAGGGCCAGCCAGGCTCACCAGGGAGCTGGGAGGGGGCTCCTGAGGGCAGGGAGGTGTTGGGGTGCAGGATGCTTCTGAGCTGTTCTTGCTGTCCCCAGTCTGCTGCCAGCACAGCACAGAGACCCTTTTCAAAGAGCAGGAGGGAAGGAATATCCTGGGACTGGAGAGCGGGAGAGGGAGGCATCACTGCCCGTGTCCTGCTGACACTGGGGTTTGTGCAGGAGGGTTTTCCCTGAGGGATGGGGGCTCCTGCTTCTCACACTCCATCCAGGAGGACAGTGAGTGACACGGGCAGTTGTCCCTACCCGGGGAAGGTCTCAGCCCTGAGCCTGCTGTGACTCTTCTCCCTGCACAGGTGTCAGAGGGGGCTGTGCTGCTGGTGCAGCCGGGGAGCAGCCTGCACTTCCCAGCCGTGGAGCACCTGAGGGACTCCGTGTGCAGCCGTGCTCTGGCAGGTACAGTGCTCCCAGCCCGTCCTGGGGACCCGGCTGTCACCGCTGGGATCACTTCTGCTGTGGGTGACACGTGCTGCCCAGACCCAAGGACTGCTGGTGCTGTCCCACCCCTGCCAGCCCCTGCCCTGGCTCTGAGGGCTGTGACCCCTGGGCTGGTCATTTCTGGACTCATCAGGGACATGACCTTATGCTCTTCCAGCAGCATCTCCACCACGCTCCGTCATCCTGGACTGTTGCCATGTCAGCAGCATTGATTACACGGCGGTGGTGGGGCTGGCAGAGCTGCTGCAGGAGCTGCGCAGGCACGGCCTCTCACTGGCCTTCTGTGGCCTGAAGGTGTGTGGGACCTCGGCCACCCCAGCCCAGGCCCAGGGAGGGTGTGTGCTGATGGGCTCAGCCCAGCTGCCCTCCCCCGTGGGATGTGCTGGCCTCTCCTCTGGTGGCACCTTCATCATCTCAAGCACCTTCATCTTGCAGAGCTGGAGGCTGTGGATGCAGGGCGCTGGGAAGGGCTGGGTGCTCCGTGCTGGGAAGGGCTGGGGGCTCTGTGCTGGGAAGGGCTGGGTGCTCTGTGCTGGGAAGGGCTGGGGGCTCTGTGCTGGGAAGGGCTGGGGGCTCTGTGCTGGGAAGGGCTGGGTGCTCCATGCTGGGAAGGGCTGGGTGCTCCATGCTGGGGGCTCTGTCCCAGAGGGATGGGAAGTGGCCAGCACTCCCCCAGCCCAAGTTTCTCTGCCCTCAGGACCCTGTTCTCCAAGTCCTCCTGTCCGCAGACTTGGAAGGATTCCGGCATTTCCGCAGCTGGGAGGAGGCAGGTGAGGCTCTGGGCTGCTCTCCCAGGACCTGATGAGTGTGGGTCTGGAGGACAGCCATGGGGATCTGACCTGTCCAGCTGCACAGCAGCAGCCTGGGGGCTGCAGGGTCTCCTGGGAGGGTGAGCTGGAGCCCCTCCAAAGAGTCGGGTCTCCCCACCCTTGGGGATTCATGGTGAGCTCTGGTGGTTTAACCCAGCAGCAGCTTAGCACCACAGTGCCCTTCACTCCCTCTGCAGAGGGATGGGACAGAATCAGAGAAAAGGTAAAACTCGTGGGCTGAGATAAAGGCAGTTTAATAGGACAGAAAAGGAAAGGAGATAAGGATGAGAGAATATCCAAAGCAAGTGAAGGGCAGTTACTCACCACCCACTGACCAATGCCCAGCCAGCCCCTGAGCAGTGGCCATCACCCCCCGGCCAAATCCCCCCAGTGTTTCATTCAGCACAATGCCCTGGGCTCTGGAACATCCCTCTGGGCACGGGGGCAGCTGTGCTGGCTCTGCCCCCTCCCAGCTCCTCGCTGGCCTGGCAGCCTGGGAGGCTCAGAAGTCCTTGGCTTAGTGTAAGCACTGCTCAGCAGCAGCCGAGCCATCAGGGTGTTATCAACAGGAGTCTCATCCTCAATCCAAACACAGCTCTGAACCAGCTCCTGGGAACAACAAACTCTGTCCCAGCCCAAGTCAGGACATGAGCCTTGGCTTGATTCTGCTTCTCCCCCTTCCTGTCCCAGAGCGGTGTGGGGGAGCAGAACTCGAGGGCAGTGAGGCAGAGCCCTTCACCAGCACCACCGAGAGCACGGGGCTCATCCAGTGAGACGAGTTTGGGCTGAACGTCCTGTGACACCCCAGTGACATCAACACACTCCATGGGAGCCGCCTGCCCCAGCCAGGCCTCCTGGGCAGCAGGGGATGGACTGTCCCCCTGTCCCACACCGAGATGGACACAGCAGCACCAGCCCAACCCCACACGAGCTGTGGGACAAAACTGTTCCCTGTCACAGTGACCAGTGCAAAGGCAGCCTTCCTTCAGGGAGCTGCTGGCATTTTTTAAACAGCTGTTTTACTTCTGGACCTTTTTCCTGTTCTGGGCCACCCCAGTGCTGACACAGGGTGTGCTCTCCTCAAAGCTGTTTCAGGGCTGCTGGCACTGCCCTCCAAGCCGACATGGGGGCTCAGCCTCCAGCTGCTGGGAGAGGGAAAACGTCTGGGATTGTGTTCCTTACTGGGTTTTATCCTTAATTATCCTTATCCTTTTTATCCTTATCTTGTTTGTGGGGTGTTGTGCTAAACGCTGCCCTGGGGCAGGGCCGGGCTGTCACCCTGGGGTGCAGCCCCTGGCCTGGGCCCTGCCGAGGGGACGGGCACGGTGACACCGGGCTGTGCCCAGCTGTGCAACGGGGACAGCACCTGGTGAGGCTGGGCAGGGTCAGGAATGCAGTTTCCCTGAACAGCCCTCGGCCGACAGCCGGCACTGAGGGTGTAATAAATCAGAAATTGCTAATGAGTCACTGTGATATCAGCCTTCCTGAGGGAAAGCTTTTTGGTTTTGTGTGGGAAGGGGAAATTATCTTTTGGGTGCTGCTGAACGTGCCAAGGAAACGAAACTGAAACCAGGCTGGGGCTGTGCGGCTGATGCGAGCCCGAGGGCACGTTCTGGCACAGTTCCGGCTGCCGGCGTGCTGGAAGGGCAGCAGAGGTGCCCAGGAGCCACACACCTGCCAGGGCCACCGGGTCCTGCCCTGGAGTGTTCGTTCCCGTCCGGAGCAGCACTGCGCAGTGAGTTCCTTGCTGCACCATGGGGATACCGGGAGGGGGAAAACGGGGGCGTGGGGGTAAAAAGGGCTGCTTGTTTAGGAATAGATGTGTGTGCTCAAACCTGTGTGAGCACTAGTGGAGGGCAGGGCTGCTGCGAGCCCGTCTCCGGCTTGGTCCTGGTTGGGGTCCGGGATCAGCCGCGTCTCTACTTTTACTGTGGAATCCACTTTTGATTGTCGGGTCCAGCACAATGTGCTTTCCTCCAGCACACCACTTGCCCTCCCCACTGCTGCTGCCAGGTCCTGTCCTGCGTTCCTGCACCGGCCGGGGGAACCTGCACCGGGCTCATGGGCGGGGGGATGCTCGGGGGTTACCGGGGGTGAAGCCCGAGGGATGCCCGGCGGCATCGGGGAGCCGGACGGGGCGGGACCCGCCGAGAGNGGGCCCCGGGCGGGGCGGGACCCGCCGAGAGCCGCCCGGGGGCGGTGGCCGGGGCCGGGATTGGCCGGGGCTGGGCCGGGGCTGGGCGGGACCGTGACTTCAGAAACGAAAGTTGGCGGCGCGGCAGAGAAACGAAACTTCGCCGAGCGGGACGCGGCGGAACAGAACGGTGAGCG
>VZRV01000678.1:6611-17158 GCA_013398115.1 Falcunculus frontatus
CCATTCCCACTCCTGTGGCCATTCCCATTCCTGTGGCCACTCCTGTGGCCATTCCCCCTCCTGTGGCCATTCCCATTCTCCCTCCTGTGCCCATTCCCATTCTCCCTCCTGTGCCCATTCCCATTCTCCCTCCTGTGCCCATTCTCCCTCCTGTGCCCATTCTCCCTCCTGTGCCCATTCTCCCTCCTGTGGCCACTCCCATTCCCACTCCCGTGGCCATTCCCACTCCCGTGGCCATTCCCACTCCTGTGGCCATTCCCATTCCCACTCCTGTGGCCATTCCCACTCCATCCCAGGAGCTTCCCCCACCTGTGCCATGTCCCACAGCTCACCTTTCCCTCCCCATGCCCCTTCTCCTGGCAGTGCCTTCACTTCCCAGCAAAGCCCCAAAAAGCCGAGCTGCCTTCCCAGGAATCCCATCCTGGGGAGGAGGGGTGTATTTTGGGGAGGGAAATAGTGGGATTGGGCTTGCCAAATTCTTGGAATCCAGCCAGGGATTGCTTCCCTCTCCTGAGAAATCAAGGAGAGAGGAGGCTCTGCTTTCCTCAGAGGTGCCATCCCCAAACTCTTTAAGATTTGGGGTTTTTTTGGGGGGGGCACGGGGTCAGTTTTATTGCACTGCTCAGGTCACATTTTTAACCTTACAAATAAACCAAATATACCTGTGCTCCTGGGGCACAGCTGTGCTGCAGGCCAGCGATTCCCATGGATTTTTTATCATTAAGGAAGAGCTTGGGCTTAGCTCAGGAGCAGGAATGAGGAGCAGCAGCAGCGTTACCAACCCCCTTTACCTGCCCTGTAGGAATCCTGCTGAGCCAATCCCTGCCCCACAGGAAGCTCTGGAAAAGCCACTCATGCTGCCAGCCTGCTGACATTCCCCGTGGTGAGCAGGTAACCTTCTCCCAAAAAACCTCTGGAATGGGCCTGGATCCCTCCAGGTGTCTGGGTTATCCCAACAGCTGCTCCTGGTGTCACATCCAGGTCACCACTGCCGTGGGTTTATCCTTCCTCAATTCTTTCCAACCTCCCCCACTTGGATCTGGAGGTGTCACCCACAGCGCCCTGAATTCCCAAAGCTTGGAAAAGCTTGGAATTTCTCTGCTGCTCCTTCTCCTCCCCTACATTTTGTGTTCTGTTTCAAGGCGTGGAGCTGCTGCTGCTTTGGTTTTTTGGGTTTTTTGAGCAATTTCTGAATTCCTTGTGGCCCTCTCAGAGCAATTCCCAGATGTTTCTGCAGCTTTGGCAGGAGGCAGAAATGGATTTTGCTGGGTGTGAACTGGGATTCAGTGGTTTGCAGAGGTTTTCACCCAATCCTGTGGTGTTTTCAGGAGGCAGAAAATGCTTGTGTTTTGTTTCGTTTTAATTTTTAATTTCAACAGTAATTAATTCCTGTTTAGTTTCATTTTATCAAGGAAGTTGTAGGGTGTTTTTATGCTGGATGTGTGTGTAGAAAACACTTTTCATTTATCTGCAGGATGCATTTTCAGGAAAACCAATTATTTAAGGAGTGGCTTTAGAGGGTTTTAAGTTATCCTTAACCAGGCCACCGGTGCAACCTTTACCTCCCAAATCTTGATTCTTTGCTCTGTTCTGGCAGCTAAAATTAAAAAAAAAAGACATAAAATGAGCCAAGGCAGCTCTTTTGTCTTATTTTATAAACTTGGCCATGTGTGAACTCGAGGGTTTTTCACTTTCGCTTTGTATCTTCAGAAAATCATTTATTTTTAAAGCAAAATCCAAGAGATTTCTTTCAAAATGACTCAATTTTGAAAAGTGAGGAGTCATGGTAACACTTCTGTGAGGGAGCCAAGGGGCTGCTGTGAGGAGAAATACAAAATTCAGCATTTTTAGCACAATTCTGTGTCGTGGTTTGAGCCCAGTTTGCAACCCCAAAACCTCTGAGTTCTGTTTAGATCTTCCAACTAAAACCCACTTTAAATTACTGGACCCATAACCAAACTAATTAATTTTTTTTCCAATTTGATGATTATTTGCTGAGGTTATTTGATGATTTTTCCTTAAGGATTTCGATTTTTTTTTGTGTGGTTGTGGTCAGAGAAACTTCTCACCCCAGGGGTTGTTCCAAAGGGTGATGCTGACCCCTTATTCCCATTTTGCATGATCCAAGAATATTCCCACATGGATAATACCCAAGTATCCAACACCATTAAGGTTGGAAAAGACCTCCAGGATCATCAAATCCATCTCTCAGGCTCATGGAGCTGGGAATGGGAGCGTTTTGGACTCGAGCAGATGGTTTGACGTGGCCAAAAATCCCAGGAAATACAAAATATTTGCAGCTGCACCCTGCTGGAAATCCTTCTTGTGACTAAGCAGGCTGCAGTTTGCTCTTGCAGCTCAATCCCAGTGCTGTGGATAACCTTGGGAAGTGTCTCTTTTCCCCTGGAAAAGGCTCAGAAATTAAATTTCCAGGCCTTGGTGAAAATGGCACCGTTTGGTTTCTGTCCTGATGAACAGCCCGAAATCAGGGTTTGGGATGGATATTAATGATATGAACCATTTAAGGGGTTTTTTTTTTGTTCATCAGGAATTTGGGATTGTTAACAACCCAAATTTGGGGGAATTTTTCATGGAGTTGTTGGCCTTTAAATAAAAATTGTGTGTGACCAGGCACCTCTGAAAAGGGAAGTCCAGGCAGCTTCCATCTCTTCTGGAAAATGCCTGGGGCTATTCCTGCACAAGGAAAATGCATTAATAACTCAGGAATGCCTGGAAGAGGATTTGCAATCTCCATGTGGGTCATCTCTCAGTGAAAGCTGAATTTCCAGGCAGCTTTGAGGAGGCGTTTGTGGACCAGTCCCTAATGAACTTCCCTTAATGACCCACTTCCAGCAGGTTTTTGGGGCTGTCCCAGATCCCCTCAACCTGCAGCTTTCCTTCCTCACAGCCAGGCCACCTCAGAGGGGCCTTAAAACTCATTTTTAATTCACCACAGGCAATTAAAAAAACCCCAAAAATCTTACTTGGAGAGACAAAAAATTCGTGGTTGCGTTGCCGAGGACTCAGGGTGCTTTTTATGGCTGCACACCTGAGGGTTTAAAAACCCAGTTAGGAATTATTTGTGTGCTAAATCTGAATTTATTCCATGAAATGAAGCTGGGAGAATTTCCTAACCCAGACCACGCTGGTGTTTATTTGGAATATTTTCAACTTCACCAAAACTCATCGTGCCAGGAGCTGTTGACACCACTCATTAAAAGACAGATTTCAGATAATTCGAGTTGGATGTTAAAAACTTGCTGATTTCTGTCACAGTATAGCAAAAATGTATCATTTTAACATAGTTTGGGTTGGTTTCTTTGTAGATTTAAAGCGGGGGCTGCGTTCAGGGGCTGGCAGAGGAAGGCACAAGAATTTCCTTCTGGTGTTTGTAGGGTTCTGCTCTTATTTTGATCCCTGATCCCATTTTTTGGCCTCTGGAATG
Organism: Falcunculus frontatus; assembly: GCA_013398115.1. NCBI lineage: Eukaryota > Metazoa > Chordata > Aves > Passeriformes > Falcunculus > Falcunculus frontatus. Next base: position 10,057 of record VZRV01000678.1, read on the forward strand.
CCAGGGAAGGGAGGAGGAGTGCCCAGGTTCCACGGGATGCATCCCCAGAGGATGAGGGTGGTTTATCCTTGTCATGATTCCATCTCTTGAATGTCTGAGGAATATAAAGCAGCCCTATTTTTATCTTGTTTAGAAATTGAAAAAATTCAGAAGGGTGAGACAACAAAGAAGGATGAGGAAGAGAACTACCTGGATTTATTTTCCCACAAGAATATGAAACTGAAAGAACGAGTTCTGATCCCTGTCAAACAGTACCCCAAGGTGAGGGTCAGGAAAGAGCGACCGAATCTCTGGGATTTGCTTATTTTTTGTGGGATTTCGTGGCAGGATTTTAACCCAGCCTTCCACTGGGGGATTTTTTTTTTTTTTTTAATTATTATTTTATTTATTTTTTTTCCTTTGCAGGCCTGCAGGGTTTTTATTTCTAATATACAGAATTTTTCTGGAATGCCTTGGGTTAAGTGGTGGTGTGTAGCTGGGATCTGTGGTTGCTGGAGCAGACACTTCCATGTGTGGAGCTTTGTGTTTTACCTTTAAGAACTCATTTAACTCCTTAAAGATTTGCTGTAAAGCTGCTGCAGAGTAGATGTTGGAATTAAACAGTTCAGGGGTGTTCATTCAGCTTGATTTTTGTGCTGGAGCTTTTTTTTTCCCATGAAAAGAAGGGTTTGAAACTTAAATTTTCCTTTAGAAACTTAAATTTTCCTTTTGAAGTTTAAATTTCCCTGTGCATTTTTTGGGTGAGGTGAGGAGAAAACGGAGAGTGATATTTTTTTTTTTTTGTAAGCCAACAGGACATTCAGAAACATTTTTATTAAAATCTTTCAGCTCTGGAGCTGATTTTTTTGTTCGTTTTTTTTTTCTTCGTTTCCAGTTCAACTTCGTTGGGAAGATTTTGGGACCTCAAGGCAACACCATTAAAAGGCTTCAGGAAGAAACTGGTGCTAAAATCTCCGTGCTGGGGAAGGGTTCAATGAGAGATAAAGCCAAGGTAAGAGAAAAAAAACCACACCCATAAAATTCCTTTTTTATGGCGGGAGAATTAATGGCTCTCCAAGCATTTTATTAAAAATTAAACCAGAAAAAGCTTCTCTAAAAGATGAACTACAAAATTGATAAAATAAGGATCAACCCCAGCTCCTCCCTGAAGAGCCATTCACTAAAGGAATATTTTTTCCCCTCCATAAAAAGATAAAAATCCCCTTTTCTAGCTGCTCCCTCTGAAATCCTTAAACCCTTCTGCTTCAGGGGAGATGTTGGAGCAGCATGTTCCTGATAATCTTTGGTGAATCACAAAGTGCCAGGAGGGGTTTTTTAACAGAAAAAAAATAGGAAAATCTGGGGGAAAAGATGCTTTTTATTTCTTCCTGCTTGTTTTCAAAAGCGAGCTGAGAATCAGCAGAGCTGTGAATTAATTCTGGTTTGACTTTAGCAAAGGTTTTACACTTTCAGATTGTTTGTAGCTCCTTAAAGAACTGAAAAACAGTCTGAAAAACAGAGATATCTTAAAGATAGAGCAGAGGTAGAGGAGCTGTTTGAGGCATTGAGCTCCACAAAGTGGTGTTAAAGAGGGTATTTAAATATGCTGAGGTAAAAATTTGGCTGCCATCAATTAAAAACGTTGATTTAGCAAAAAAAAAGCCATCCAGCAATAAAAAAGTAGAAGTTTTTTTTCTTACAAAACTCTTCCCATCCATGCTCTGTGCCCAAAATCCCTTCCCAGACCCTCCCCCAAAAAAAAACCCACCTGAAGAGGCAGCAACAAAAAGACTTTTTCTTTTAAAACCCTTTTTATGTCCAAAATGCCCTTACAGACCCAGTTAAAGCTTAGAAAAGAGCTAAAAAGAGGTAAAAAACCAAGATTTCTCTGCCTCTCCAATAGATTTTAGACCCCTGTGCTTTGCTTTGTTCCAGGAGGAGGAACTCCGCAAAGGAGGAGATCCCAAATACGCCCATCTCAACATGGATTTGCACGTTTTCATCGAGGTTTTTGGGCCCCCCTGTGAGGCCTATGCCCTCATGGCCCACGCCATGGAGGAGGTCAAGAAATTCCTCGTCCCGGTGGGTGTCCTGCTCCTGGTTTTTTTTCTTCCTGAGGGATGGATCTGGCTCGGGATGGGTGGGATTTGCTCGTCCTGCAGGGGATGGGTGGAGCTGAGGAGAGCTGGAGTGTGGAAGCTTTGTAGAATCCTTGAGGAAGGTGGTTTTTTTATTCCCCTAATCGTGATTTGAAAGAGAAAAAATGCCCAGAGGAAGCACTTGGAGAGGGGATTTCTCTCCCAGGGTGAGATGTGGGTGCATTGTCCAGCTCCACGTGTCAGGTTTAGTGGGGAAATAAATTTAGGCGTGGAAAAGGCTTCTTGGATGGCTTCCCCTGACTTGGAACTGGCTGTAAAAATCCAGCTGGAAAACCCCATGGTCAGGCCAGGAATTAAACACAGAGGTGTTGAAGGGGGTGAGGATGAGGAGGGACTGCCCAGGCAGCTCAGTTGTTCATTATTGTGGCTTTTTTTCTGAGTTAAATGAATCATTTCACAGTTTTAAATGTGAAAAAACCTCTTTTTGCAGAGCAGGTTTTCCTCCAGGTGCCACTTGTCACCTGCTCCGGGAGGTTTTTTCCTGCTGAACCTTTTTAATGCCTTCGTGGCCAAATTCCTGTCATTTTGTGCCAGTGGATGAGAGGATTGTGCTGGAATTTTGCCTCCGAGGGTGGCAGAACTCAGAGGAGCCTCTCCCGTGTTTTTAAAATTAAAATTGGGTGTTAAATTAGGGAAAAAAATGGGGAACTTCACACATGGGGTGGGAGATTCCTCGCTCTGTGGGGGGACCCTGGCTGGGAGGCTCAGGGTGGGGTGTCCTGGATCCTCTCAGATCCTCCCCCTCCTGTGCCAGAAACCCACAGGAAAATGGGAGGAACTATGGATATCTCTGGATTATTGATTCCAGCTGGATGTGTGTGAGATATTCAGTGTGACTGAAGTGAGATTGTGGTAGGAAAGGGAGCACTGGGAGCACTGGGATGGTGCTGGGATCACCAGGAAGCACTGGGATGGTCCTGGAGTCACCAGGGACCACTGGGATAGTGTTGGGATCATCAGGAACCATTGGGATCACCAGGAAGCACTGGGATGATGTTGGGATCACCAGGGACCACTGGGATGGTGCTGGGATCAGCAGGGACCCCTGGGATGGTTCTGGGATCACCGGGGACCACTGGAATGGTTCTGGGATCACCAGGAACTGCTGGGATCACCAGGAACCACTGGGATAGTTTTGGGATCACCAAGGGACATTGGGATGGTTCTGGGATCACCAGGGACCACTAGGAATGGTTCTGGGATCACCGGGGACCACTGGAATGGTTCTGGGATCACCAGGNCTCAGGGTGGGGTGTCCTGGATCCTCTCAGATCCTCCCCCTCCTGTGCCAGAAACCCACAGGAAAATGGGAGGAACTATGGATATCTCTGGATTATTGATTCCAGCTGGATGTGTGTGAGATATTCAGTGTGACTGAAGTGAGATTGCAGTAGGATAGGGAGCACTGGGAGCACTGGGATGGTGTTGAGATCATCAGGAGCTGCTGGGATGGTCCTGGAGTCACCAGGGACCACTGGGATAGTGTTGGGATCATCAGGAACCATTGGGATCACCAGGAAGCACTGGGATGATGTTGGGATCACCAGGGACCACTGGGATGGTGCTGGGATCAGCAGGGACCCCTGGGAGGGTTCTGGGATCACCGGGGACCCCTGGAATGGTTCTGGGATCACCAGGAACTGCTGGGATCACCAGGAACCACTGGGAATGGTTCTGGGATCACCAGGAACCACTGGGAANTGGTTCTGGGATCACCAGGAACTGCTGGGATCACCAGGAACCACTGGGATAGTTTTGGGATCACCAAGGGACATTGGGATGGTTCTGGGATCACCAGGGACCACTGGGATGGTGTTTGGATCACCAGGGACCACTGGGATCACCAGGAAGCACTGGGATGGTCCTGGAGTCACCAGGGACCCTGGGATGGTTCTGGGATCACCAAGGGACATCAGGATGGTGTTTGGATCATTAGGAACTGCTGGGATCACCAGGAACCACTGGGAATGGTGTTGGGATCACCAAGGGACACTGGGATGGTTCTGGGATCACCAGGGACCACTGGGAATGGTTGTGGGATCACCAGGGAGCACTCAGATGGTGTTGGGATGGTTGTGGGATCACCAGAGAGCACTGGGAATGGTTCTGGGATCACCAGGAACCACTGGGAATGGTGTTGGGATCACCAAGGGACACTGGGATGGTTCTGGGATCACCAGGGACCCCTGGATGGTTCTGGGATCACCAAGGGACACTGGGATGGTTCTGTGATCACCAGGGACCCCTGGGATGGTTCTGGGATCACCAAGGGACACTGGGATGGTTCTGGGATCACCAGGGACCACAGGGATGGTTCTGGGTGATCTCTGCCTCTTTATTCCCCAAAGAAGGGATCTGCCAGCGACACTCTCCATCCCTCAGGATCTGAAAAACCAACTTGGATTTGGAAGCAGGGCTTTGCTCTGCATCCCAAGCCTTTCCTTTGGGAATGGGAACACTGCAGGGTTACTTTGTGGGGAACTCACTGCCCCTTTAAATGGGAGCTGTGGGGTGAGACCTGCCTGGGCTCTCCCTCATGAATCCTCCTGACATCCCCAGGATGCTGGCAACAGCAGGACCTGGAGATGCAGCTGCTGGAACCTTCTCAGGGAAAAGCTGCAGCAAATCCCAATAAAACCTGAACCCAGGTCCATCCAGTTATTTTTATCCCTGCTGTGATATCCTGGAGCTGACTCTCTCCCTGTTTTTTTAGGATATGATGGATGATATCTGCCAGGAGCAGTTCCTGGAGCTCTCTTATCTCAACGGGGTCCCGGAGCCCAACCGTGGCCGAGGCGTCCCCGGGCGGGGCCGGGGAGCAGCCCCACCTCCCCCTCCACCCGTTCCAAGGTATTATTCCCAAAATCCCAGCCCTGGGAATGCTGGATTTTGCTCAGAGCTGTGCTATCAGAGGAGGTTAAGCTGTTTCTTCTTGCCCATCAGCTGCTGGGCCTGACCTTGGAATTCGGCCAAGGTTTTCCAGCTGGCTTGGGAGCACAATGTTTGGGATTTCATCCAGCACGGGGTGGTTTGGGATGGCTGGAATCAATCGTTTCATAAAGGAACCTCTCAGAAACGGGGCCTGGCTGTCGATGGATGTGCTGCAGCATTTTCAGTTTGAGCTGCCCATCCCTGCAGAGCTCTGGGGTGGCATCGTTCTGTGCTGGCTGCCCAGGCTCGGGGATAAATTGGCAATAAAAGTGTTCCTAAAGCCCTGGTCTCACTCCCTGATCCATGGGGTGGTGCTTTTCCTTCTGCCTGGAGTGTCCCTGCCCGTGTCCTCAGTGATCCCGAGGGATCTGGAGGGCTGGGAGTGATCCCAAATAGGTGGGAGAGGCTCCTTTAAAGTGAAATTCCCTGCCCAAAGTTCTGTATCAGATTTATTGCTTTGTCTACAGCTTCCTTTATCCCCAAAAACCCCCGATCCTGACTCTGGGCTGTAGCATCTGCTCAAAAATGGGATTTAAATGTCATGAGGAGGCCTCTTTTTGGCTGTGTGGAGCCGGTTGGGCTCAGTGTGACTCAGTAGGCAGAGTTTAGCTAATCTGGATTATGTAAAACTCCCAATTTAGGCTGGGCTGAGCCAAAATTGAATGATTTAACCCCAAAAGGGCAGCCAAGCCCCACTCACTCACCCCCCACTGATGGGATGGGGAGAGACTTGGGAGGGTGAAAGTGAGGGAATTAATGGCTTGGGATAAAATTCAATGGGAAAAACAAATTAAAACAAAGAATTCATTCCCTGCTTCCTTGGGAAGACTCCAAACATCCTCCCTGCCTCCTGCTCCCTTCAGCTGTGGCTGCATTTCTTGTCTTTTTTGCACTTAAACCAGCAGAATTCTCACCCCAAGGAGGATTTTGTGCCTCCTGCAGCACAGCACCATTCATTTTTTGTGCTGATTCAGAATTCCAGGCTCCCTTTTTGGCAGCTCTCGCTTCACGACCGAGCTGTTGCTCTATAAAATAAAAAAAAAATCACCGTCTCAGCGAGCAGCGGCTCTTGACAAACCTTTCTCTCTCCTTTCCAGGGGCCGTGGGGTTGGTCCTCCTCCTCCTCCTCCTCCTCCTCCTCCCCCTCGGGGGGCCCTGGTGCGAGGAGCCCCCGTGCGTGGGGGCATCGCCCGGGGGGCCACGCTGGCCCGGGGGGTGCCCCCTCCCCCGGCAGTGAGGGGCGCTCCTGCCCCCCGGGCACGGGCAGCTGGCATCCAGAGGATACCCCTGCCCCCTCCTCCTGCACCGGAGACCTACGAGGAATATGTGAGGAAACTGGGGATTTTCCTGGGGGGAACGGGGTTAAGGGTGGTGGGGGAATGGGTGTTGGATGGGTCGGTGTGTGGGTGATGGAAGGTTGTGGTGGGGTAGGGATCAACAGGGACCTTTGGGATCACCAGGGACCACTGGGATCACCAGGGATTGGTGAGATGGTGCTGGGAGGGTGATGGAAGGTTGTGATCACCAGGGATTGGTGGGATGGTGCTGGGATCACCAGGTACCACTGGGAATGGTGCTGGTATCACCAGGGACCATTTGGATCACCAGGGACCATTGGGAATGGTGTTGGGATCACCAAGGGACCATTGGGATCACCATGGACCCCTTGGAATGGTGCTGATCACTGGGAATGGTGTTGGGATCACCAGGGATCATTTGGAATAGTGCTGGAATCACCAGGGACCCCTCAGAATGGTTCTGGGATCACCAGGGACCATTGGGATCACCAGGGACCCCTTGGAATGGTGCTGGAATCACCATGGACCCCTTGGAATGGTGCTGGGATCACAAGGGACCATTGGTATCACCAGGGATCACTGGGAATGGTGTTGGGATCACCAGGGATCATTTGGAATGGTGCTGGAATCACCAGGGACCCCTCGGAATGGTTCTGGGATCACCAGGGACCATTGGGATCACCAGGGACCATTGGGAATGGTGCTGGGATCACCAGGGACCATTGGGATCACCAG
>VZRV01000687.1:0-100224 GCA_013398115.1 Falcunculus frontatus
TGGTAAGTTGAAGCCCTCCAGGAGAACAAGCACCACGGATTGTGAGATTTCTCCCAGCTGCTCAGAGAATGTTTCACCTGGCTCTTCATCCTGGTTGGGTGGTCTGTAACAGACTCCCACCATGATATCTGCCTTGCTGGCCTTCCTGGATTCTTCACCATAAACTCTCAATCCTGTCATCGCCACCATTAAGCTCACAACAAGTGAAACCCTTCCTGACATACAGGGATACCTCCTGCTTATCCATTCTTAAAAGTTACCCTCTATTCTCTCAAATTAATTATTTAAGTTACTGCTTGATGTGAAAGCGTAGACTATTACTATATTGGCAGTGTTAATATTTAACGACCTAAGACATAGGGAGGAAGAAGGAAATCAATATTTGTGCAGTGTTTTCCATCTCTTTAGAGAGCTACACATTTTTTGCTCTCTTCTAGGTACCCATGGATGGTACTAATGTTAATTGGAGTGAGTATATTTGTTGGGAACTGGAACTGGGCTTTCAGACTCATCGTTATTTCATTCTAAGCTGTTCTTACTGGTAGCGGGAAGCCAGAAGCTACCTGACTCAGAAACATAAGCACGTTAAAAATGCCAAAAATCCTCCTTCTCTGAAAGGGAGAAGTCTTTCTCTCAAGAAAATTCCTGGTCTTGATAAACTCCCAAGTCTTTCAGCATTAGAACTGAGGGATCCATTTCTAGTATACAGGTCTTTCAGGGAAATCAGTTTATAAAGGTACAGAAAGAAAAGGCTGTAAATCCAATAATATATGGGGAAAACTCTGAGGCTGAAATCAGATGTGTTTATTTTCAGCAACTCAGTAATCATTGGTCTGTCTTGAGACTGGTCTACATAGACAAGGTGTTCACTTTTTCAGACACTCAGTTTTCCGATAATGTAGCTGTAGTACAAGAATTCTCTCTTTCTGTTCTTAATTCAGAGTGTGTAGCAAGATGGATATGGATGAACTTCGTGTTTCCTTTAGTGCTGGGGAACTTTGGAGTTAATTTCGTATGAAATTCTGTGAATGTACTGCATTCTAGGAAACAGAATTGGAAACATATTACCATTTGACAAAGCAAAAATTCAACAAACTCTTGTATTTGCAGCATGGTTTTGGATGTCTTTGGGCTAGGAACCATCTCCAAAGGAAAAAAGAAAGTTATTTTTCAGGTTGTTTTGCTTGTAAATGATGAGCATAAACGTCAGAACAACTGAGAAAGGAGACAATCATCTATCTACTATTCCTTGTGGATTGGCTGTCTGCGCAAGAAAAAGATTGTTTGTGTACACCTTTCTGCCACGATGCTACAAATATCCATGAGACTGCAACTGATGACAAGACTGAAAAAAGTCTACTTTTTAAAAGGGACCTATATAAAGATGTTCATAATCTGAAGGAGCTGTCAAATAGGCAGCCGGCTCAAAGGTTTCCAAATTTATTCAAAGTCCTGCAAAGCTGAAACTATGAAGTCAGCCATTCTGTTAAGCTGGTTTGGATCCATCTTTGCTGCAATCCACAGCTGGATGACTTACATCTCATTGCCTATTTAGCATCTAGAAATCTAGCCAAACACCTCTGGGGATAGACATTGTCTGGGTGCTGGTTTGCTGCACTCTGGGTTTGGGGAATTCTGAATGAGCAGTGGCTTAAGCAGGTCATTTGTGGGAAGTCAGCCAGGACCTAGAAGTGTCCAGGTACTTCTACTGGCCAGATTTATAGACAACAGCTAGAGTGTGCATGTTGATTTTGGTTTGGTTTATGATGGGTCTTTGGAGTGGCAAAGAACTAGTTCATTGTACACCAGTGGTAGATTTATGTCTGTATCGATTACACTCAGAATGGCGCTAATGCATCTTCTAAAACTTGAGGTTTAATATTCCTAATAATTAAAACCAGAAGATGAATACTGCAAACAAAAAATTGATTCAGGTCCGTATTAGACAGAGTTATGCTTCACAGGAGCAACAGAGCTTTTCCTCTGATCAGAGCTGGTAAATTATTCTGAGTATTGCTGTGGCAGAGTTCGGTTGCTACAGTGGAGATGTGGAGCTGGATTATTCTTTTCCTTCTTTGTAGAAAAGTTAATTTGCCAAGAAGTTCAATTTGGGGATCATTAAATCTAGGGAATACTGGTAATTCTCAGTGAATGGTTCTGTCTTTTCCTCTCAAAGCTGGAGTGAAAAGTCAGGTATCAAAGCAAAATATTTTAGCAGTCAGAAAAAAATAAATTCTGCTTCCAAAAGTTTTTCACTTCTCTGTGTGGATTGTCAAAGATCTATATCCACCAGCCAACCAGACTTTTTCTGTGAAGAAAGTCCCTTTATTTCTCTGTGGAATGGCTTCTCATGTATTGCTTTGTAGATCTCTGGTAACCTTTAGAACAACTGCTTTGCATCAATCTCCTCTCAGAGACATTGTCAGCATTTCCCAGCTACATTGTTGCCTGCTCAGGAATCACTTGCAGTTGCAAATGATTAGACCTGTGACATGAGTGTTACATCTTGCCTGATGCTTCAGAGAATTCTGAATAGAAGCATATGGGAAACGACTCCTTTTCATTACTCTGAGTCTTGATTAAATTCCAAAGGAACTTTTCACAGTCTCTTAAAATACATCTGGTTTCTTAAATTTTGGGTGTCTGACTTTGCTCCTGAGTATCATGGAATGATTAAAAAACTACCTCCTCGGATTTTCAGTGTGTGATGAGACTGAACTGAATAATTTGGCTTCACACCTAAGAAATATTTCTACTTAAAGAATTGTCTTTACAGAGGACACAGCTTCCACATCAGATTTCCCCCAGCCCTCAGAAAACCCGCAATCTTCTTCACTCTTTGTGACCTACATGTGAAGTTTTTCAGTGATGGTCCTGCTGAACGGATTCAAGATGGGGAAATGACAGTGTGTGAATTGCTAATCCTTAATCTTTCATCAAGAAACAGCTGGAGGAAGGAACTTGAGTACAGTGTGTATTAATGGAATTGAAGTGAGGCTGAAGGGAGCTTCCAAGATGCGAAACCCAGTTTTCTTTAATCTTCATTGGTGCAGAGATTGTCTTTGTCCTGTTGGCTCTGGGACAATGAGGGAAGACAAGTGTATCACAAATTCTTACTAAAAACATTTCTCTAGACAGTGCATTTGAGAATAAGGAATAGAATTATGTGTTTGGTGCTGGAGGTCATCGGCCCACTGGCACCAAGCAAGTCATCTGAACGTTGACCAAGCAGCAGATACTGAGGTGCAGAAGTACCTGAGCTCTTTTTAACCTGTACATAAATATTCCTTTCACACAGAGACTGGCTCTTTAATGGGGAAGCAGGGCCATAAGGATCAATTTTTTTTTCTTTTTTTGAGCTTGGATATTTTTGCTTACCTCTGCCAAACCCACTGCTTGGTTCCTTTGCTTGCAGGTTCTGCTGAGCGCTCCCAGTGCGTTCAAGGCGGAGTGCCTTGAGAGGTTAGGCTGAGAGAGGATCCTTGGAGTCCCAGCTTGGCTTACTCAAGGTATTACGCTGCATCAAAGCAACCACTCTCAGAGCTATGCCCCAATTCTGGGAGTGAATGAGTCCAGCTGGAATTAATTGATCTTCACCTCTGTGGAACTGGCTGCTGAATTGCATGTTCATGTGATGATTTTCTGCTTAGAGGCAGCAATTGTGCCAGTTTCTCATACAGAGAGAAGGGGAAAGGAAGATCTCTAACATATGCTCTAGAAGTAGCATATGCTTTATATATTGGATTTCGGAAGATAAACGCATTCTTTTGTGTGTGTTGGCAGGATTTTCTTTTAGACACGTGATGTATGGTATCTCAAATATTACATGACTGGATGTAAAAATACTGTGGACTGACAACCAGGATCACAAACTTGTTATATGTGCTCTCTCAATTATATTAATTTCATATATATAGGCAGTACATATATGCACGTATAGATACATATATGTATGGATATATGTATGGGAGACCCTTGTTCAAATGTATTTTCATGCAGTTTCACAGGGGTTTTTTTTGTCTTCTAGAAACTATACAACCTTATGCGAAATACAGTTGCTCTGTAGTTTTGTCAGCCTTGTTAATGAGGTTTGGATATGTTACTAGCTCAGGATTCCTCCCCATGCCCAGATTTCAAAGAACCGAAAACGATGTAGCTGATAATGGGAACAGTAACATTAGTCCCTGATTATTTTATCATCACTTTAATAGCATGTGGAGCCATTACACCAGACAGCTGATACAATTTCGAGTGTGGTTTAAAGAGCAGTAAAATATTGATCATTCAGTTTTATTCTGATATGAAGAACTATTACTGTCATGTAAATGCAGTGTCCAAACCAGGGCGGCATCCCGTGCTGCACTCCTGCTGCCCGCCCTTACAGTTAAGGCTGCAGCTCCATACAGGGTGGTTACAGCTCCCAGTGCCATCTAGTGGTGTTCTTCCTGAAAATAACTGGAGGAGACACGTGAAAAGACTGTAATTTCCCTGTATAATTTCCCACTAGCTTGGTGAATTCTTCCTATGGGAAATGTTTAAGAAACTGTAATAGGTCTTGGTCTAAGCTCAGGGACAACCTCAAAAAGCCTCCATTTTTATATCCAGGCATGCTCCTCTGCCCTTGCATGGGCCCTGGGATTAGGGAACAGCTGAAGGAATGAGAAACCGGAGGGATCAGAAACACCTCATCTCATTTTCTGCACAGTGCTGTGATGTCTCCATACACTGCCCTTCTGTCCTCATCTCATTCTTTGTTAGGCGTTACAAGGAAGGCTAGCAGCAAAAAAAATCTGGGTGTTGCCTATTTTCCTTTACTGGAAAATTTCAGTGCATTCATTTTACCTGATGTAGCAAACAGCAAGAAAAGCTCTATTCTCTGCCTCCTCTTCTTACCCCTCCCTCACACCCATTCTGCCAAGGCCTCTTGTAAAAGCTCCCTTTTATATCTCACAGGCATATGTTTCAATTTTCACTTGCTGGGTGTGATATTTGGTAACATACGGATGAGTCATATTAATAACTTACTGAATGAAAACATAAACTGCCCTCAATCATTGTGAGATGTGCTCTAGCCTTTGTTTTTGTGGTAGCACCTGTCCAGTGTTAATCTCATGGTGCTGTTTACTGCACCTGGGCTTTTCTCAAATGCATTAGACCTAGAAACCTCATCAGTTCTAGCTCCAGCAGAAATATCTCTCTACTCTGATTTCCTGACGTGAATTTTCATTTTAGGCCAAGAAAGGGCTATGAAAATCCTTTAACACAAACCATCTGATGAGTCTCTTTTTAGAGCAACAAGCAATGAAAACTGTGGAACTCATTTAAGTAATATTTTTACTTTTAAAATAAAATATTGGCAAAATATAATCAAAATGTTAAGAAAACAAGCCCTGAGACTGTGTGTCAACATAGCCACATCTGCTATAAGCAATATGGGAGTATTTCTTTGCTGTAAATTGTTACCATTTTCCGTGCAATAGAACACCACAAAATCTGCCTTGAGATGAGACTGGAGTCATCTTATTCCATATGACCAAGTCAGAAGTCCTATCCTACAGTAAAGTCTATAACTTTTCCTACTTAAAAGTTCTCCTGTTAGAATATAGTGATCACAGATCTTATTGAAAATGAGATTTCTAAGGCTCCCCTCATTGTTTCACAGCCAAAATGGCACAGAACTGCTTCTCCAGTAGGAAAAAAAATTAGATTCAATTAAGAATTCCTGCAGCTACAGTAAAAGAGTTCATTTTCCACAGAAACACTTCACTTTTGTTGGATTATTAATTCCCTCACTGTCCAAGCAAACATCTTTAGTCCAAATCTCCACCATGGTTACTTTCTTCTTATGGAGCCGGATGGTTCTCATGAGAAGCTGCACTGGAAACCCTGCAGCACTTGTCCCACCAATGATGAGAGAAAGGCAGGAACCAGGTGGTTTGGGCATTAATGCTTACACGTGTATTGCACGTGATTTTCCACCAACAAGCAAATATTAAATCATCATTCCAGGACACATCAGCGTTTGGAAGAGGATATATGAGCTGTTTGAAAACATAGAGGGGGCAAATAGCTCTCTTGGGAATAGATTCCTAACCCTGAAAGTCAGCCTGGAGTCGGATTCACAGCTGGCAATTCAAAAAGGCCCAAGAGATATAAAAGAGACATCAAACATGGCCTTGTTTAGACGAAGGAAGCTGCTTTCCTGAGAGGCACAGGATGAGGCGTCTGTTGGGTAGGAAAGAGGCAGTGTGGGTTATTGCTGTCCTGAGTTTTTGCAGGGTGAATTTGCCATGTTGATTATGACTTGTACAAAATCACCCTGCTGGCAAGAGGCAGAGCCAGCATTGTTCGATACAGGTAATTCTATGGTTGTTTACCAGCTGTGCCTAACCAAACATGTAAGAGCCTGTTCTAACCAGGATTAATATTTCCTTTGCTTCTATTTCCCTCTTTCAATATTTTATTTGAAATTACTTTTTTATTTCTTTTGTCTGTTCTAAAGCTTTGTTACTCTGTGGGAGATGGCCATTGTAGTATCTTGTTGAAACATTCCTGGGTATATATTTTAAGAAAAGAAAAAATCTTATTAATTTCTATTGTACTGAAGTTTATTTGTATTTTGTACTACCAGAGCCAGTTCTTGTTTTTATAATGATATTGCTACAGTTCAGGACATAGAGTCAATGGAATTTAGTCTAGATTTCCATTTTTAGGGTTTTCTGTAAAGCTTTCACACAAAGGGAAGGGGAGTGATTTCTCATTGGGCAGCAAAGCCATTTCAGCTTAGAATGGGGTAGTCCCAGCCTTAGTCTGTGAACTGCAATCTTCCCTGATGAGCAATGCACTGCCTTCCTTTTGTGTAGAAGTGCACTCAGCCCTGACATTTGGATACATTTCTGTTCTCTTTTCAGTGTAGTAGACATCTAGATTTGATGCTGATTTAACAGTACTAGACAGATGAGTCCCATCTTTATCTTACAAAAGAGTCGCTACAGATATTTATATTTCTTTTACAAAAGGTCTGTTTTAATGATTAAAAACCCCACAACATTCCTTTTCTTCCTCTCTGTTTTGAGCTGGTTCTTCCATGATAAAGCATTGAGTGCAGGAATGCCAAGCTCAGACAACTGGCGTGGTAGAATAAGTCTAAGAAATCAGTTCCCCTATGTACCCACTCTGTAGGTAGTGAGAAGGCACAGCCAATACCTTTGGAAAATGCTTTTCTCCCCAAGACAGTCTCCAATACAACAAGGTTGTGATTACCATCAAGGGAACTGAAGGAATGCCGTGTACCATCTATCAGAGAATCAGCTGAGATGTCATTCGGAAAGGTGAAAGATGAAGTAGGTCTGGAAACTGAAGGATCATCCACGGGAACCACAGAACCAGTTTCTGAAAGAATTGCTGCTGTGGTCCTGCTGTGAACCAAAGCTCCAGCTGGAAGGTAGTTAGTCCAGGGTTAAAACCCAGGGCATATCATCGCTCTTGAATGCTTCCAAGCAGCACTGGCCCATGCAGGAGTATTAATCCAGCCCACAAAAAGGCGTATCAACCGCAAAGGAATAACCAAACTCAGTCTAGGAGATGCGGTGCTGTCATAATGACAGTCTAATGCTGAGGTCATCCCAGAGTGACTACAGCAGGTACTGATGGGATCTGAACCCCTCAGTGACATATAAGTTTCAGGTAATCATTTCAATTGGCTAAATTCAGCCAGATTCACTCCAGAAATTTCCCTTAGAAGGCTCAATTGTAAAGGCAAAATACAGTGCCTGAAAGCAAAGTTTCCAAATGCCTTTTAAAATTATTTTTATCTAGCACATACTAGTTCATGAAGAAAGAAATTACGTGCTTTCACTGGGCTCTCTTGATGTAGAATTTTATTCTGTAATAAAGATTGTGGTTATCAGTGCCTGTTGCTGAGGATGCTCATTAGATATTATCAGCTTCAAATATGAGAAACAACCTTTGCTCCTACTTCTTTTTGTGGGAAAAAAATGACAGCACAAAATGATTGCTAGGCATCAGCATGCTTTTCTGACTTATTTGGTTATGCAGCATGCCTTAAAGAGATGTTTTTGCTTAAAGGAGAATTCAAGTGTTCATATTTAAGTGTGACCTATGGCATGGCAGAAAATAAACAAGAATTCAAAAAAAGAGGTAGGACTTTCTGATTTGTGTTATCCCTGAAAGCTGTATGGATAATTAAGGCTTTTTCAGGCATTGTACATGGAGGTTCGTTTAGATACAATGAAAACTTTTTAAAATTACAGTTTTTCTAATAATATAAGAGATTAACTGCGTAGAAGTTGAGAGGAAGATTCTGTCAACTGTAAACACAGGTATTGAGTGATGCAATACTGCCAAACTACTTCTGTGTTTAAAACACTCTTGATTTACACTTTCTAAGAGTTTGTATCTTCTGAATTTTATGCTGCTGGTTTGAAAAGAAGAAGGAAAAGGTAGTAAAAATTAGAACAATCTTTACTGTTCTTGTTTAATGTGCTAAGGAAACAGATGAATGTTAGACATACTGATTTTGCATTTAGAGGATGCCTGGATGCAGTTTCAAATCAACATTTGCAGTTAAAGTTGATTTGTTGTCAGTTTGTTTAATCTGTACCATATAAAACAGCAGTAACAATCAGCAGGGTGTGGTTTAGGACATGGTAAATGTATTTCCCAAGGGCTTGGAAAATACTGCCAAAGTCTGCAATTCAATACACATCTATAGGCTATAACTGTGCTAAGGCAATGAAGCCTTCAGTGTTATTCAGGAGATCTGATACTTAATTTTGTGTGCTTGGTTTTTGGAATGTCAATTTTTTGTAGATAATCAGTAAACTAACTCCTGTCATTTCTACATTCCAGCTGTTTGTTCCATTCACTTTAGGCTGTTTGCTTGAAAACCACATTTCAGTAGCTATTGAGCTGCGTAGGGAGTTAAGTTGATGGCAACTTCCTGAAACAACTTTCCTTCAAATCCTGTGGTAACACTGGTGCTTGCCCTAAATGGCATTTGGCTCCTTTGGCCGGTCTCTCTTCTTTTGCGGATAGAACGTGAGATGATGGAGAGACAAATCAGATTAATTTGTGCAACGTACACCAGAAATATTACTGCCTGGAGAGCATGGGGCTTCTCCCAAGTCTCAGAGTAAAGACATTGCTTCAGTTTCCCCCAGGTCCCCACTCTTCACCTGAGCCTCCTGCTGTTACGTTACCACAGCATTTTTATGGTCCATTCCCTCCTCCAAGGAGAGATGAATGGGAATCGATAGCAAGCCCTTTCTTATTTAAATAGATTTCATCAGACAGCATGAATTTACTCATGGATTAATGTTTCATGGAAGCTATTTGGGTTTCAGGAAACTTGGAGCAAAATGCCAGGTTTCTGGACAAAAAGCTGCATACCAGTCGTTTTGCTTGCGCTACTGGAAACCTTCTGGTGATCTGATATCATTGCTCCAAGGAACCTTGCAACCAGAGTTCATGATATTCCTGTCTTCATGCTGAATACTCTGAGAGGACTCTGGGGACTTCTAGGTCGTTCATAACCACAGTATGGGAAAGGAGCTAAAAGGTTCCCTCTGTCCTGAGTTGTTCCTAGTACAGGGCAGCATAAGGAACCTCTGAACATAGAGAAACACATCCTCTTTATCCCCCACATTAAAATCCCCCTTTCAGAATTAGTGATTTTTCCACTTTAAAAAGTCGCTTTTCAGGTTGTTTTGTATCCACAAGAATCTTTAAAATGTTAAACTTTCATACTTAACTGGAATTTACATCTGGGAGTTTTAAGTTCGAGTGGTTTCTTGAGAAATAATACATTCTCAGCACTAAGACATGATAATGTCTGCTTTTCATAAATGCTTATCTGACCAGAACCTCCCACACCTCGATGCTTATTTATAAGGACCCACACTAAATAACAGCCATCTTTCCAGCTTCCATGAAACAAGATGTCTTTTTACAGCTGGGAAACTGAAGGCCAAAAGGAAAGTCATTTGCAATGTCATGCAAAGCTCAGTGGAAAGCTTGGCAAGAAAGATCTTGATCTGATCTGACTCACAACGCCTTCCACTTGCTCTTCCATTCGCACTCCAGAAAAGACTACTCCTTCTCTCTAAGGAATAATGCTAGTAAAAGCTGGAAACAAAACACTCTATCCTCTACTCTGTTCTTTCTTCCAAAGCTGATATCTGGAGCCTTTTAGTGGCTTCATATTGCCATCATTTAAGTCCTGGGCACATGGAAAACCTCTCACTATTGTAAGGGGAAAGAAATGAGAGGAAGTTGCAACCATAATCTCCCTATTAGAATGAAGGCACTCTGCCTTTGGCCAAGATCTTTTTACACTCTTTCCCATTTGGAATTATATTTTTCTGGGAAATTTGCTTTTGAGTGCAACTGGCAGCATTTTTTGCCTTTTGGTTCCTTTTCAAGGAGTGAGTCTCTGTGCACAGCCAGGTCCTACGTCCTCAGCATCTAAGAAGCCTGTCCTAAGCTAATGCTTTGTGCCCTCCCGCATCCAGCTCTGAGGCACTGATGTGCAGTCAGGTTAAGAAAGGTGAGAGTATAGTTCTGTAACACAAACAGAGCACTCAAATACAGAGCTCTTTTGTCTTTTATTGTATCAGTAAAAACGTTCAAGTGAAGGTATGATAAAAAAGAAGAGTGGTTCTATTAAAAGAGAAAAAATAAATTTGTAAAGTGTTCCAAAATCTCCCTAAGATTCATCGAATGACCCGAAGGCAGATGATTAAAATAAATGTGAAAGTAGCTGAAATTCAGAGGTACTTATAAGATACAGAGAGAAAAGTACTTCTATGCATCAAAAGAATAAAATACTCATTTTCTTTGCCAGAAAAAGTGCTGTAGTTTGGTGTTCAGATAGTACCTGATCAGGACCAGCTGTTGGGTGATGCAGTGGCTTGAGCAAGGAGTAACACATTAGCTGGGCTCTGTGGAGATTCTGTGGCAGTAAGACACCTCTGAGTCACTTCTCCTCTTTGGCTGATCATGAACGGGGGCGGGATAAGAATTTTCCTTCTGAGTTAAGTTAGAGCAATGACTAAAATGCCTTTCCTTCATCATCCACTACTGGCTACATCAGGAAGCAAGGAGCTGGGATTCTCTCCATCCTTCTCCACACGGAGTAGTGAAGCCATTGGAAGAACTGCCTTTCTTTTCCTGTGTGTTGATTTCCATCCTGCGAGTGACAAAACTCACAGGACTTATTGCTCTAGGTGTTACTGTCAAACATGCTGTGAGTTGTGATAGAAGCAATCCAAGTGCTCTTGCTGATGTGCAGCTGTTGGTACCTACCAGTGGAGCCCGTGTCAGAGGTTTCCCCTCAGTGTGTGCATTAATAGGATCTCCTTCCTTCAGCTTGCTGTTTGTTTTCATGGAACTGGTCAGAATTTTTCTGTTCAGTTGCTGTTGCTGTGCCAGGTTTAATTAACATTGGCTAGTAGGTGTCCAAGCTATTAGGGCGAGAAAATGGTGGCAGCAAGGGATGCAAACATTTCCATAGTATGATCACACAAGGGTTGTTTTCTTGTGTGCTCTTTTTCTTTTTCCTAAAGCCAAAATATTTCTGAATTTGGCACGAATTTCTGGAGACTTGGCCTGAAATGTCAATTTCTTTGTCAAATCGGCTATTAAAATTTTTCTTGAAGTTCCATCCAGTAGCCTTGGTTACTCCTCAGTGTAGGCTGGTAAATAGTTTGGTGAAGAGTGGGTCTTTTTTTATCCCACCATTCAGACACACAGGTCATTTTATAGCGTAGTTCAAAGAGTCTTTCACATCTCAGGACGGACGAAATGGTACCACGGCAGCAGATATCTTAAAAGAAGACTCAGTGTCAGCTTCTGGTGCTGCCTGCAATTTATTTTTTATATTATGATTAATATTTTGTTTAATCTGAAGAGGCATACCATAGGGTAGGATGGCAAGGAAATAGCACAAAGAATTTGTTGAACTAAAAATTGGCACCAGGATCACAAATGTATAGTGAAAACAAATCTTCCTTTGTTCTTACTTAGAATATGTGAACTTAATGATATTAAAGAGAATAAATATGGATCCAATAAACAGAAATAGTACCTTTATTCAGTGTCTGGTAAATCTGTTAAATTCATTTTCAAGGAAGGTTACCAAGACTAATATTGCAGCAGGATACTTTAAAGGTGCTGAATGATTTTATGACCAATAATACTTCTAACTCCTTAAGCTATGTGAAATCTCATGCTTCGAATTGTACATTGATAGCGAATCACTTTTTATTGCTCTTTTCTTCCTTTACATCAGTGGCTAGAGTTTGGCTTCAAGGTGCTTTCTGCAGTAACTAGAGACAGGATTTTCAGGATGAAAATCTTACTGAAAGCAACTTGGTAGTTCCATAGTTCCTGCATATTTTACATGTGCAAAAACTTAGCCAGACTGTGAATTCTGTTATAGCAACAGAGAGAGAAGAAGTTTTTATAATTCAGACATTTTAACACTGTTAGTTTGAGCTTCAGTGTTGTATCAAACTCTGTAAAGGGTTGGTCCAAGTAAGCTTCTCACCTGTAAAATACACACGGTCTTCTTTTGGACTACAATGGCAGTTTCATCTTGCCCCGAGACTTTCAGCCCTCCAAAATAAAATTTTCAGCATTGCTTGATATGAAATAAAAAAGGAAGGTTTTGTAGTGCTTCTCACACAACCACTTTCAAACAAAATCAGGGCTTCTCGTTTCTATCAATTTCTAAAACTTTTAAGTCCATCTGAAGACTTTCTCTTCAGTCAACCTTAAGTAACTTCTTCTCATGCAGTCTTAGGTGCACCAGACTTCAAAATTCTTCATGTCTTTCTAAATAGTCTTTTAAAGGCGTATTTGCTATTGTAATGTTGTCATGTTCTCATGTCCAACCATGAAGGCGTGTGGTCATATTTCCTGTAGTAGAAGTTCTGAAAAATTGCATTCTAAGATTGTATTTTGTATTAAGAATTTGAATTTTCTTTTTTGAAGGGGGGAGTTACTATGGGGGGAACAGCACATAACTGTATTCTGTACAATTAGGTCACTTCACCATTGTGATTTGCATTTGCCTCTTCCTTGCCTTTCCCCATAAAACAATCTACAACAGAGGCAAAATTAAAATTAGATGGATCTCAGAAGACACAGAGATCTTTAAAGGTGTCTCAGGATGGGGTAAAGGGAGGGTCCTGTCACTGTGTTACCTCTTGTCACAGGCATGAGAATCCCAGGATGGGATTCATGGCAAATAAAGATAAGGAAGACACCTGTTTAGGAGAGTAAAACTTCTGAGTAGAATAGCTCGATAGCTATTCTAGACCCATTGTACTCGTACGTAATTGTGACTTTCAAAGAAGGGTTCTTATGCCTACACCTGTCTTTCACCTTTCTTTGCTTTTCAGAGCGCTTGAAGAGAATTAATTCAGCTGTTGTTTTGTGTGGCTTACTGATTATAGCCTTCAAGACTGGTCCATTTGTAAAAGATTTACCATTGGTGTGCAGTATTGTTACATCAGGTATGTCCAGAAAAGGCTGCAATCTACTGCAGTCAGCAAAGATGTAAAATTACCTGTGATTTTCAAGAAGTAGTGTCAATTTTTGGAGGTTTGTAGGATCATATTTTTCATTAAATTCTTGTAAATTTTATATGTTTTAGTGCTTGTGTCTCTAGGACTTTTCAAGTGGCAGTTGCAGGCTTTGGATAGACATCTAGAACTGCAGAAATTGGTTTGTTGCAATCAATTACTCTCTGGTTTAAAAGTGCATTTAAAAGACAACTGGGGACAAAACAACATATGACTGTCATGGTTGGCTTTCAACACAAATAGGAACAGCAACTGACTTGGGAGTAATTCATAATACTAAGAAATGTCTGTCCTCTGCTTGTTCATTTGAAGATATTGGATTGGTTTGTGACCATGGTGTTAACTTAGATAAGGGTAACTTTGCAATGGATTGGGCTCATGATGAGCTCAGCTGCACTGGTTTACCTGAGGTGGATGAAGTGTTGTGCTGAGGTATCTAATTTTCTGTAAGGTAGGCCAAAAATTTCTTAGATGGAGGGGAGAATTTTCCTTTGTTACCGTTTCATAGGAAATTCACTCAGCATTGCTTTTTCCAGGAATAATTTAAATCTAAGGTCCAGGATTTTTATTGTGTTTGTACAAATTCAATATGAAACTAAGTAAAAAAAAAACCCCATGAGGGTGTACAGCAATATATAGGACTTTTCTTTGCAATTTATCACTGCTCTAACCCGATGATCTGGACTGTTCAGTGGTGAGAACGCCCCTAAAAACTGTAGATCTAATTTATTTAATCCCATCCCTTTCCCACCCTGCTTGGCAAGGAGCAGTTCCATGTCAGGTAGTGCACACGTGAGCTGACACTGCAGCAGCACTCCTGGGAGAAGCTGCCACTTTGGTTCCAAAGTATGGGTGCAGTAAGTAATATTCTTTGTTGCTCCCTTAAAGAGATGACAATGTTTTAAATAATAAAACGACAATGCAAAGACTAGAGGGAAGAGCTGTCACAGACTAATTGAAAGTTCGTTATGCTGCTTATACCATTATCATAAAACTCTTTATCATGTGTCTGTAAATGTGCAAATTAAAAACCCAGAGGTAATTTTGTATTTTATCTGCATTAAAAAAGATTGTGAAATTATCATCCCTTTCATCGTTAAATAACTTTAACCTGTATGGTGACCTTTGAATATGCAAATAACATAGCTTTGTTGGATGGAATACATTTTGTTAATTGTAACACGATAAGTGGAGAAAATCTGAAGAAAACAGGAATTCATTTTGAAGTAATCATAGTGGAAGGTTTATGAGATAAGGAAAAAGGAAACATTTTATATTTATGTGCAGGCTCAGAAGAATGATTGTCTACTGGTGTTCAAATCTGTGACTCTGCAGCTGTAATCAAAACCAGCAGGAGAATTTCTAACTTACATCACCAGCAGCAAACTTGGTGAATACATAATGCATGCCCTGAGACTTGAAGAATTTCAATAGGCTCTTAGGTAACAGGGCTTTTTCTTTTTCTTTTTTTTTTCTTTTTTTTTTTTGTTCTCAGTTTGTAAGGCATCTTTGAAAAAACTTGATGCTGTGACCATGAAACTGAGTAATAATTAAACATTTTTCTGCAGGTCAGAATGATCATTTTCACATAAAGAGGAGAGAGAATGTAATGAACACAAGGAGAGAATTAGTTGCTCTTAGGCATAGCACAAGTTGGTTTTGAACAAATCTGTCTTGTCTCTTGTGCAGACAGGAGTGCTGCCATGCTACCGTGCTGTCTCCAGGCCTGCTCCCTTCTCTGTGCAGGTGTGTCAGGGACATTTTGAGTGACCATGTCTTGATGTGGTGATCTCTGCAATGAAGTGGGCTTGCATCTCCCTTTACACCTGTGACCCGGACTAGAGATGCCAGTTTACCACTCCAGAGGTCTCCAGTAGGAGCCATGAGCTGCTATCTTGCTGCAGCCACTCTGGAGCGCACCCACATCCCACATACCATTACACCCAGAAGCAGCAAAGTTTAAGCAAATTTTACCACTGATCTCAATGGGAACAGTTACAAACTCTCCATGTTATTTATGGCTGACTTGCAAGCAAAGGTTTGGAAAGAGCTGGTAATAAGGTCTGCAGAACACAAAGCTTTACCCAAGGGATCCTGGCTTGAAGGTATGGTTGGTAGTTAAGGTGTGCTCCTGGGCCACTTACGGCTGGAGCCCCTTCACTGGTAGAGTGGCTCTTCATGACTAGGCAGAGCAGGCATCAGTGTTACTGTAATAATGGGGCTTTTTTAGGCAGCTTGAGCTCTGTTGGGTTATATATAAGAAAGAAGGACAGAATCAAATTCCAACTGTAAATCTGGGTGAACTCTATTACTGTATTTTTAAAAGCATTTACTTATTTTCATAATTTCCACAATAACAAATGTAAATTACAGTCAAGTCTTTCTTTCATCTCTCATTTACTTTTCAGAGTGTATTTATTCTCCATTGAGCTATACCATGACCAATTCAGATTCATTGCTTTGAGGCTGAACTGTTTGTTTTGCAATTCTGCTACGTAAAATCAGAAGATAACCTCCTTTGCTTTTGCCTCACTGGATCCTGCAAAACTGGGTCTTTCTCACAGTAGATCTTTCTGATTACTGCTTACTCTGTAAGTTTTGACAGGAAGTTAGACAGACTTGGAATTAAGATTCCAAGGGGCTGCAAGCACGCTATGTTTTGACTACTGCATATGGATATTTTTAAAGGCTGAAAACTATGCTGTCAGTCAAAAATACATCATATTAGCAAAATGTGGTTTCTCTGGCTAAAGTGTGAAGGACTTTATCAAGGGGCATGGACAGTTTTAACAAGGAAAATTCCTAAAGACAGAGTTAGTCGAAGTGTCTCAAAAGAGCTGACAGTAATGTAAATAATTCTTGAGGATATTTTGCTGTAAACATTTTTTTTATAACATTCATATGCTCGATGCCATAAAGACAAACCTCTTAGGTTGTTATGTACCAAGAAGTGCAATAAAGTATATGAAAGCAGAGAAAATTGAATTTTAACATGTAGGTTAGTTATGGACCACTGGTTGAAACGGTCTCGTATTTGCACCTGCCCTGGTAATGATTCATGCAGAAACTTCAGCGTTGCTATCATGCAAGTCACAGCAGTTGAATCTTCTATCATTTTTTCACAACCTCCTCCCTACGGGTTTTTATTCCAGAGTTCAATATTTCTGTTGTTAGCTGGTTTTTGTAGGCATCCAAATCACAACAATATCATGAAGGACTTGGGGTAAATTCAAATGTGGGCCAGACTTGGTTCCTTTCATTCATGGAGTGCAGCTCATTCTTGACATCAGCTCAGAGCTGAAATCAATGGGAATTGCTTAGTTCACATATTTCCTACTAAATTAAATCTCTTAGAAATTATGAAAATATCAAGGCCTTGAAGATTGTCAGCACAGAACAGCAAATGATCCCCCTTGGAAACTCTCTGGGCCTCCACATGTTGGGGAGGCCCAAAAGGCCTCCTCGCAGCCTCCTCCTGCTGGCTGGGGACAGCTCCTGGGACATCATGGCTCTAACACCCACCTTGGGGCTGTAGGGGAGAATACAATTTAACACAGGTCAGAAACATGCCAGAAACCATTCTGCCTGCCTGACTCCGAGATGTTCACATTCAACTGCCTGCAAGCGTTTGGGACATTCTTTAATTCATTATTGCACTTCAGCGTAGCCATACAGGGCCAAAGAACTTTAGCGAAGAGGCATAATCCAGCTGCCCATCCACTGCTCTGTGCACTCCTGGGAGTACAAGCACAGTTGTCTGGGCAAGAGCAAGCTTCAGGGATATCGTGTTCTGAACTAGGATCCTGCAGGGATCTGCCTCAGGAACCCTTAATGGAAATTTATTTGCTGTGCTGGAAAAGGCTTTCTTAGATAAGTACCTCTGTGTCTTATCTTGTATTTCAGCTTCCTTGGCAAAAAAGCTGATTGCAAAAGTGATTGTGGTGGTGTTTGAATTACTGGTAATGGAAAAGAAATTCTGTGTACTTCTATTCATTTTTGTATTGCAAAGATAGAAGACTGCAAAAGTTGGAAACATGAGCAGCATAGTAAAACATGCTTGCTACTGGATTCTGGGGAGTATTAATATGCCAAAAGCTCATTTGTAGCCTCATACTGATAAAAGACTTATCCCAACAGGAAAGCCAAAGCGCAGACTTACAAACCTAAAAAATTTGAATTCACTAATGTTTCTACCTGCTGATTTCTAGACATGTTGAGGGAGAAAGTCAGCTGGGCCAGAGCAGGAACCTGTCCTAAGAATGTGTGAAAAATTCAGTTGCCTATAGCATTCACTTGCTCTGAGTTTCTACTAGCAATAGGAAGATACCTGAGGAAATCTATTTATTGTTGCTGTTCCTAAAATGGAGCTGAGCTGCTGAAGACAGAAATGCAAGTGACAACTTCCCACACAACTTCCTGTTTCCTGTTACCAAAGAATGCCAGACCTCATTTAATGATACCTACTTGAATATTCTCATCCATTAGAGTAGAAAAAAAAAGAGTACCATCCTGTGGGGAACCAGGGTTATCTCTTCACAAAAGCCCCGTTCCATCAGTGGGCTCATTTACCTTTTCACAACAGAGGGGGTAATTGTACCTCTGAAAACGCGATGTTTTAATGTTTGCCATTATTAGGTATGAAAGTGTAGTCATACACTAACAACTCCTGTGACAGAACTGAGAAGCAAACATATTCTTCTTATGCCGAAAGGCTGCATTAAAAATGGGAACTGATTATTACAGAAACTTAATAGAAAAAAATCTTTTCCACCACCATATGGTTGTGATATAACACAAAGTGTTCTCCTGCCAAGATATCACATTACAATGGCAGGCTGCCAGTAGCTTCTCTCTTTCTCACTTAAACAACAAAAATATCCAAAAAGAATTCTTTGGCTGAATTGCTTATAAACATATACTATTGGCTGGTACTCAATCTACATCTCACATTCTCTAGAGGCAGTCCATTTCACTGTGTTTTATTCAGAAGAGTACTGGCAAATTGTTTATCCAGCTCAGATGCTCAGATGCTCTAGGATCTGTCTTTCTCTTCCTGGACATAGAAAGAAGAGGTCTTATACGGCTGCAGTCATCTGTCCTGATTTCTAGTTCCTGAGGGAACTAATTTTGATGTTGGTGTAAATTTCAAGCCATCCTGGTCATCTCTCCTTGCCTCCAATGCCTGTGCAGCTTGAAGAGGTGTGAGGTCATGATTTCCCAGTTTGGTAAGGTTCATTTGTCAAGTACAGCTCAGACTAGGAAAAGCCTGCTGAACTAGACCTTATCTCTGGCATAACATGATTTGTCACGGGATTTGTGGTTGCTTCCTAAGGCTATTTTATGTGGGTAATGTATGTGGCATCAAATTGTACTTTCTGTGTGTTATAATGAGGAGGCTGGGAACCTTCTTTCTTTCTTGATACCTACAAGCAGGAAAAGCATAATGTTTTAATCACACATCCTAAGGTAGTCATTAATATCCCCAGCACCACAATGCAGGACTAGCTGGGGATACTCCTTCCCTACACAGCAATTTCCCCCAGTGATGCTGATGTGTGTTCAGGAAGCATTAGATCTTTGTAGCCACTGGTATCTGTTCCTCTACCTGAAATATTCGCCTCTAGGAAACGCACCTGGTAGCCCTTACCTGAAGTCCTTAATGAGGACATGTTTGTACGTTCAGCCACACACTCGGACGGTGTCAATTGTTACAGCTTTTTTTGGCCTTTTCACAGACACCTCCGATTTTCTACTTCTGAACTGTCTATCTCTACTAAGTAAAATGCTGTTAGAAGTAGTTGCTTTGTGACCTGAAAGCACATCATCAGTACCGCAGGACATCTGACTTCATTACTGTTCTCTCTGTCTTTATCTGCACCTTTGTTTCTGTGTAGCTCCCTGGAGATCATGGGAATGTATCAAACCAAATAACTGTCCTTCAGGGGGCAAAACAATATTTGCAAAATATTGAACAATTTGTCTTTTGGCAAAATAATTTCTTACTGTGTGTGCTTGCTGAGCTCTCAGACTTGCTGAGCATAAGGGTCCTATTTTTCTCACCGTCCTCACTTCCAAACCAGCGAGAAACTGAGTGCAGCCCAAAGAGATGCTCATATTGCACTACAAATAATTTTCCTCAGCTTCATCTGTATTAGTATTAGTCACAGGTAATTTCATTTTGTGTGGACAGACTAACGTGATTAGCCACATTTAGATTTATGCGTATGCTGACTTGAGCTGCATTACATTGCTGGTTTTTAGGTGCAAATGGTATGGTGGTTGATGTAATCTCAGGTTCTAAATGAGATAAGTGTCTTATCGTGACACTTTGCTGCTTTTACTAATAACTACATTGCTTTTTAGTTCAGCTCACTTAGATGAAGATTGTTCACACGTTCTTTTTCTCAGACAACTAATGTTGGAAATGTTTGGAAAGCAATTAATGAGTCATCTTGGATACTGCATGAATCTTTGACAGTCAGCTTGAACAAATCAAGAACGACACATGGAATGATAGACAGAGGTCCCCATGGCTGTCAGCTAACCTGAGGGGTTGCTGTTTTCTTGCTGCAAAGAATTTGAGGAAGGTGTGTAACCATTACAATTGGCTGTGAGCTGTAACAGGTCTGATCCTGTCACGCTCTAAAAACTTCTGAAGTAGTTTCTATTTAGCATTGCTCTGCTGTGCCTCACACTGGATCTCGTAGCCTTCTAACAGGTGAAGCAAGAGGTACAGGGACTCACATGTTTGGCTGCCAGACTCTCCCCCAGGCTCCCTCCCTTTGGTCACCTGGGTCTGCAGATGAAGTTCTGTACTCTGGAACGGAGAAGATGCAGTTACCATCGTGTACAGCACTTCAACATGCATTTATGCTGGCATGCTTGTAACAGATTAGAAGATTGCTTGCTGGTAGAGGCTCAGGAGAAGGAATAACAACACTTTTTTTATTTGCGCTGGTAGTTTACTGAACACTGGGGGCCCAGGCCTAGACTTGGTCTTCTATGATAAAAGTCACGGTGAGACTGGGGATGTTAGACCAAGTGATAAATCTTGGTTCAGTATATTGCAATACAAAGGAATTCTGTTAGATTAAGCACTATAAATGACAGATCCATTTCTTGAAACCCAAGTGTATGAAGAAATTGAGCAAAAAATCTGTAGTCTCTGAAGAATGGTCTATTTGCAGTGATGAATAAAGATAATTGTAATATCAAAGTCTGTCAGAACCAGAGAAGTTGGCAGCTGAGAGGCACAACACCCTGTCCTTTACATAATTAATGACTGTCAGAAATGATCATTGATCTTCAGCAAAACTCATGTTTACCCAAACATAAGGGGCCACTTGATATGCTGTTGTAGTCATAGGGCAGCATGAATCGGAAACTGTCCACAACTGACTATTCTGGACCTATGGCCTGACAGACTGGGATGATTTTAGGAGAGCCTGACTACACAGCTGTGTTTGTGCTCTTCATATCCAGCCTCTATTGTCTTTCTCTCACTGTGGCTGAAAATATGAATATAGACAAATAGAAAACTAGATGAATCACTTGATATTCAGGCAAGCTACGGAGCCCTAAAGAACTTTGAATCTTGTAAAAATTTCCAAAGAAAAGTGGGGACCGTAAGTCACTGTAGAAAAATTCTCTTAAGTCTCAGACCTGTCTCTAAAATGGTAATTTAATGCAATTCTTTTTCCTTCTGCCCACAAGCCAACCTGGCAGTGCTAGTTAATCCTTTTTCCAGACATATTTGAATGCAGTCAGAGCCCAAAGTGGATGAGGCCAAAGAGGTCTTCACTGTCATTACCATGTGGGATGCCAATCCTCTTTGTTACTAAGGGAATACAGAGATGTGGGGAAGACAATGGAAAACTGGCAGAGGTGCCATTTTCTACTTGGGGAAAGGGTCCCTCTCTCTTTGGTCAGTCCTCTACTCCATTTTCTCATCAGTGTCTCATAGTCTCTTGTTCCAGTTGTAAGCACCTATTTTGAATCAACTTGTTCCACTTAAACTAGAAAAGAATCCAGCCCCTGCTGTTTGTCCTTCCCGGGACACTTTCCAATTGCAGGCAAATCTGAAGAGCTTTCTGCTGTTTTGTTCTGTTATGCACTGGACAGAGATAGCCTTGGATAATCTTCCTGTCATATTGTGGGAGTCAGCAACAGGGAAAAGAGAGCTTCAAGTCAGTAATGATCTGCTAAATGCAAGCCTTGTTGTTCAACAGTTAAGTATAGAAACAGTTTCCTGATCTGGCTCTTTCCAGTTAGGTTATGTGCCTTGTCATTCATCAGGCAGTAAGGCAACACAGCTGGGCTCATGCAGCAACGCACAGCGCCTCCTTTCCCCTGCCTCTGCTGCTTGGTTTTCTGCTGAATTGAATCAAGGAGCTGCCAACTGCCCCCAGGTGAGCCCCGGGAGCTGCAAGGAGGAAGCGGGGGGCTTAGTGAACTGGCAGCTGTGAGGGTATAAACTTTCTATCGCAGGTTGGGAGTTAGATTAGATCAAGTACCTATGTGTTTTTATCTATTCTTGGGCTCTTAGATATGAAGTGGACTGCTTTGACATGCTAAGAATGTTTTCTGCTTTCCTATGTTGATAATAAAGTTGTGAATTCAGAAGCTGGTTAGTTTGTAAGGTTTTCCTATGCCTTTGGTCAAGGCAGACTCACAAAGATGCTAATCATAACATGTATAGTACCACAGTAAGGAGAAGGGAAGACCAAGAAGTAGTTCACCATTTGCTGAGTTGGCTGATTTAGGAGGACTCATTTGTATCTTGAATGCAGTAGAGAGGAAGGTAACCCCTCCTAATGGGACTTTGTCCTTTTTGAGTCTGTCCTGAAGGATTATCAGCAGATTTCCCTTTTACAGGACAGCTGAAAGCAAAGGCATCATAAGTACAAGTGATATCCTACTCGTCTTTTGCCACATGGAAGGTGAGTGGTGTGAAGAGGTGTATGTTATCCCACGGCTGTGCAAAATTGTGTCAAAGTTGTTACAGGAAGCATTTGAATAGGATAACACTGGGGTTAACCGGGATCTCTGCCTGCCCCAGAGTAAGGTGTAAATGCATGCCCTGTTTCTGGGAGCCCTTCTGCTCTCCCTGCTTTCCTCCCAGTGTCTGTGGCCTCATTCCAATAGTTTTATGTATAAGCAAAGTACTTCCAAACGACATTTAATTTTATCTGAAATGTTACTAAGTTTTTGAAGAAGACGTGGTCCCTCACTGTGTCCTTGAAATGTCCAGGCAAGGGGTTTAACTGCATGTTTTTGTATGTAGTTGAGTGACCCTCTCTGTGGTGATATCCCTTTTTCCATATTCATGTGACTATTTGCTTCTCCTAACAAAGCAGTATCTCCAGTTTCATAACACTGCATTCCACCAGGACAAGGGTGCCTGTGCAGCATCTTCTGTTCCCTTCAGCTAGTGTTTCCAACTGCAGGGAGATGCAGTGGGATTTACTCACTTTTATTTTTGGGTTTTTTATAGTTTGAGACCTCTCTTTCAGAAAAGTAGTAACAGGGGATCCTTGTCCATGCAGCTCTTTGGAACCAAGCTGTGTGGGAGCAAGAGGATGAAAGCAATCTCACAGGACAAAGAAAGGTAGAATGAAGAGAATTAACTATTCCTGCCACTACGCCTCAGTGAAGGACTTATTTTTTTCTTCTGTTTTTTTTAATCTGTTTTCTTTTTAAACACTTCTACAGTGCAACATCCTACTTTCCATTAAATTGTTAAGAGTGACTCATCCTAGGATAAATCCCTTCATGCTCTAATTTGGGTGTAATATTTAATATTTTCTTTGCTTCTGCTAAGACCTGTGATCTTGCAAGGTGCTTATGATAGCTGTGTTGCTAACTCCTCACCACACTGTGAAACTGTGGGTTATCTCTTCTGGGGTTGGGTTGTTCATTGTTTGTCTGTTTTGTTTTTTCTAGAGACTGTGAGGACAGTATAAATCTGAGATAAGGAAGTAGTGCAAGCAGAAGCAATTGTTTCTGATGACAATAAAGTAACCAGAAAAGATCCTGAAGTCTATAGATAGGGCATTACTCAATAGAAATTAGATAATGGGAGGGTAGGGAATGAAAAATACTAAAAGTGGAGTGCTCATGGTGTTTTATAACCACAAGTCATGTTTTATGCTCTGTCGTGATTATACTGTCTTGGGGATCCAAGAGTGGCTGATCTGCTTCAGACCTTTTCTTTGAAGACCTAACCATTCTGTGGGGAAAATACTGCTTTTTATAGTTCCTAGTAGGCATCAGTTTTTTCAGTGAAGTACAATGAAATTGCTTTTCTACAAAGGTTTGGTTTTCATGTGATGTGAATGGTTGGTGTTATGGCACATCTGTTAAAACTACAGTGCCAGGCCCTTTAAACAGCAAAATGGAAATTTGCTGAAGTTCGTTATTGGAAACACTTCCATGGAAAAGCCACTTCGCAAGAAGTAGCTTAGATGTGTAGTCAGTTCCTGCTGTGTTTCTTTACAGGCCACGTGTTTTTCCATTTTCACTGCTTTAAAGAGAACCTTGGCTGCAGAGCTGGCTAAAGGGAGAACTTGCTCTAACAAAGTTCTGTCTAGGATGAGCAGTATGGAGAAAGACACAAAAACATTTGGTACAAATTAAAATGTCATCAGGTGAAGAATTTCTTTAAAGGAGGTATCAGATTAAGAGGCTTCATGTACAATATTCCATCTACAAATATAGACCTTTAAAACACAAGCCTTAATGTTTTTTCTGGAAGATTGAATAAAAATCTTCTATGTCCTTCTTAATTTCAGAAGGATATTATTTCCTCCATCCAGCTAATGAACTGAAGAGAAATACTGTAACTTCTGACTACGATATTGGTAGCTGTGTTACACGGTATTTTCTCAGGAATTGCTGTGGCTTTAAGGACCTCAGTAAACTTCCGAGAGGTGAGAATAAAGACTTTTCCAAGTCTAGTTTTATGATGTTGACTGTCTCTAGGCCAGTCTACCTCTTGTGTTTCATGCCCTCTTTCTGCAGTGGAAAAAGTGAGGTAGCTGGTCCTTTTTAATAAGGAAATGGGCTTGAAATCATCTGATGGGTGTGCTGTTGAGGTAACACAGTCGGGAGAAAACAAAGAGACCTTTTAAACACCCTTCTTGTCCGGTTGTGAATCCTTTCCAGAGTCCTAGAAAACTGTATCCAGACACAATCTTAATTTCAAGTGGCTAATTATTGGCTACTGTGATACATAAGCTGCAGGCAGAGTGTGAAGGTTGAGTGTCTTCTCCAGAAGCAGCCCAGCCTCTCAGTATGCTCCTTCATAATGGTGTGTGTAGGGTAGGCTCACTAGGCAGCCCATCTAATTTAACAGCCTTTCCTTTGTGCAGTGCTAGGGATTTGGATTTCTGTCTGCATGTTTATCCATTACCTCAGTGTTTGCCTAGCCTGTGATAGACAACTATCATTTAAGTTTCCAGCCTTCACAAGATTTGCCTAAGTTTATCATCTTTTGATGTAAGGTCTCTCTTTATTCAATTCTTCTCAGATTTCAAAGGCATTGTCCCGCTTCAAAGATCCCTTTTGAACCTACATGATATTGTGGGTTATACTTACTGCTTCTTTTAATTATAATCTACCTGTGAGGTTTTGGGGTATGTCTTTGTTACTACAGTGAAGCCCAGAGCCTTCTGATATAGGAATTAGTGTTTCTTTATAATGTAACTTTAGAGTCAGTAATATTATAAGAGTGAAAATACAGTTGCACCTGAATCCTGTGGAAAAGAGCCCAGTACCTTTAGTCATATAAGCTTTAAGTTCTCAGCACTGTTCATTTGGAAAACAGGCACCAAAGTCTAAACATCTCCTGGGTGCATCTATTTGTCAGAAATACCCACTTGTGACTTTGTATGTGTATGGATTCTAGGAGAAGCTAATGGGGGCTTCAAAGTATCCTTAGACCCCTGCATTCATGTACGGCTATGTCTCCCATATGAAGTTGTCCAAATGCTAATTTACCCAGGCTTCTCTCCCAAGCACGTTTTCTGACACATTTGTCCTACAGTCATTGGCCCATCTTCAGCAGCTGTGGTGAGCTTTAATTTGTCTCCGTACGCAGCCACGGCATCTGTCCCTGTCTGAGCTCTTGCAGGGAACTGCCCACCTCTGTAGGATTTAG
This sequence comes from Falcunculus frontatus, assembly GCA_013398115.1. NCBI lineage: Eukaryota > Metazoa > Chordata > Aves > Passeriformes > Falcunculus > Falcunculus frontatus. The sequence goes on from VZRV01000687.1 coordinate 25,765, forward strand.
GTTTCTCCTCAGCATTTGTCACCTCCAATTTGTTCTATTACCTGAAAAATTATAATATCTTTAAGAGGTGTAGGGGGAAAATTAAAACTGCAAAATATAAGAAGATGGAATTGTGATAAATATTTTATGTGAGGCATATGTATTTTCTCCATGTATTTCATAAGGATGATTGGGATCAATTATTTTCAAACCTTTAGAAGAACCCTGTGCTCCTATTACAGTATTCTGTATTTTGAGAGTGAATTTTTACGCTTGTTCTCTGTAAGTGTCAGCAGTCCCTACAGGGTTATTGAGTATTATGCTCTAAAGGAATACATTCGTTGTAATCAGGCTACTGCAGGGTATTGCTGTTCTCTGAAAGCAATATTAGTATGAATTGATGGTGGCATAAGGGAGACTACTCTCTAGCCCCATTAGTTAAACTTGGAGGAAGGTAATCACAAGGAAATGCAGTAGTGAAATCTTAGTTTCATTATACATGATTTCAAATAAAGATCTGCAACATCGCTTCTTGATTTGTTTGAATGTTTGTGAATTGCTCTAACCTGGTATCTATTATTGTCACTTAAGAATTCCCAAGCCATCCTTTATAACCACCACTATATTTTAACTCATTTTATTCTTCTCACCTTGTCCTTCTCACTGTTCTCAAGCTTACACACTTGTACTGCAACACTGTAAAAGGTGCAAAAATTTACATAACAGAGTGGCAAGTGTATTTGTCCTTCCAGAACATACTCTGCTGCAGCACAAGTACCTTGTAGTGTAGAAATTGCCATAGTAACTACTCATTTCTTATTGATTAGATGGATAAAAATTCTCATAATATACAAGCAGAGTAACTTGCTGGCATATGGCTTCAGGCTACCCCTGTAGCAAATCTTACTTATGCATTCTCTCCTTTTTCTGCATGTAAGAGTTTTTTAAAATGAATTAGTATTCCTTGGATTAGACCACAAAATAATTTTTTCTTTTCTGCCACAATGGTGCTTAAATTTTAAGTTAGACTTGATATGCAACTCTTAAGGCAGAGTGTTAACTTGAGTTGGTTTGTAACTAGATTAGCACAACTAGAGTTCACCTCCACGTGAAATCTAGATGGACAAAGAGTTCTCCTTCACTCTGGGAGGTGGCTTTCTTCTTGTCCTAACTGCTTCAGAGCTGACCTCTAACGAGTATAATATTTTGGTTTGGCAGCTGTGATAAATCCTTTTGGAAAGTGCTTTTTCAATGTTCTAATTGGTTGCCTGAGAAAATGAGCCCTGTCTTTGTTTCCGTAGTAATACTACAGACACAGCGCTGCTCCTCAGCAGTGGCACTGTGAATGCTCACCGAAGGCGGGATCAGGCCTGCGCTGAGCTGTGGTGTCTGACAGCTGTCTGGGTTCATGTGCTGCGGTTGCTGAGCACACTATTGTCTCTTGCAATCCTGAAAGATGCTCCAACAAGGCTTCTACCAAGTTTGTTGTGAAAGACAAGCTTTTTGTGAATTCTATCAGGGGACTGAAATCGTGAAGCACTTAGGCAGGATGTCAGATAAAATTAAGCCCAACATATTCTTCAAATGTGAAGCATCAGTTTATTCAGAATAACACAAAATGAAAGAACAGCAACACTCAACCAGTTTTTTTACACTGTAAATCTAGTCTAATGTTCTTCTGGAGTCTTCTGGGAGGCCTAGGTGTTAGTTGTGATTATACTCATTTTGTATGATTATTTTAGGATAATATTATTTAGATGTATAGGAGACTGAAGATTTTAGAGCAATTTTTAGCTCAGCTCTTCCAAGCTGCTATTACAGATGCTAGTCATGCAGACCTGCTTTATTTGGCTTGGAGGTCCTTCCCATCTTCCAAAATCAGAAATGCTGGGTTAGGGCATCATTTTTATATTGTACCACCCTTCAATTCTTTTATCTTTACCTACAGCCTGACAGTCTCATTTCAAACTTTGTGTGACCTTATGATAGTTTGAAAGAGATAATAATCCATAGGGCTACAGGAAATGATGCTGCTGTTTCAATAAGTTAATCCTTCACAGAGACACTACTCAGGAAGAGATTCTTCTCCCTGTAGTAAGCTACAAACAAATGGAGGAAACGCTTTGGCAGCTGTAGATAGCTTTCATCTTTAACAGGAAGAAATAGGCTTGGCTCTTCTTAATCTTTGGCCTGAATTCTTGTGTGCTTTCATAAAGACTTTCACAGGCAGCAGTGGAAGGTGCAGTGTTTAGCATGTTTTGTCTGTATGCTGAGATCTGGAAGGTGGACCCAGAAAGCAGGCGGAAATGTGGGTGAACAAAGAGCAGTCTGTAGAGGGTGAGGTAAGAGTTTAGGTTGACAAATGAAGGTTTTTTATAGTTACATTGCTTTCACTCCCACCCCTTTTGCCCAATCTGAAGGGAAAAGACACAACCCAAAGGAGACCAAATTAGGAAGTTTGCACAGAGGATTTTAGGGTTACCTTCAAGACAGACTTGGGATTGCTGGAATTCCTGTCCTAGCGCCTTGCTGGAGATACTGGAATGGAACTGGCTGTTGAGAACCCTTCCCATGCTGGCTCTGAAGGGCCAGGAAGGGTTTTCAGAACACAGCTCATGTGTGGTTAGCTCAGTCATCAGTATCTGTTCCAGTAGGAGTCTGTACTGCTGTATTTCCCTGCTGGTGAAATGACCAATCCTGGGCAAACATCTCTGCTTCTTTTGTCACTGTCACCCGTTTTTGCTGCCTCACAATTACAGATTGGGAATGATCTGGTTTCTTTCCTCTCATAGGAAGGAGAGACTTCCTTCCTCATATAAAAGTGTGAAAAAAGTGGAAAATTGAATCCCAAGACAGAGGGCCAGGGACTCTCCAACCTGCCGATTTCAAAGCTTCCCTATTTTCTATTGACACAGTACCAGAGAAACACACTTGTGCAGTTTTAAACACCTTTCACTGGTGTTATGTTCTAATGCTCACCTAAAAAACTTTATTTTTGAGGGGAAAATAATGATTGGGTACATTTCATTCGACTGAGGAAATCTGCATGGAAAAATTAAGTTCCAGGGAACTTAATTTTTTTTTTTTTTAATTAGTATATTGTTCAGAGTATGGTATGCTTAGTATTTAAGCTTCAAGATACTTGTAATGCTTAGGGCTTTTTTTGTAAGTGTGTTAGAGGCATCTGCAGAGTGTTCTCATTGGCAGTCTCACGGATTGTTACAGATATAAAAGGTGTATATTGGGCATTGCCAGGTGTGTGTAGGGTATCTAGATGCGTGTATATATTTGTGTGTGTATTTAAAATGCCTCCTGTGTGCAGATATTAAACACATCCTCTTGGGGACTGCACTGTGACTTGCATACTTGGAGGCAAAGGCTCTGAATAAAGCAGAACCTTCACTCAGAATAGAGTGAAATTAGCTGCAGTTGCCGTGGGTTTTCAAAGCCATGGCAGCAGTCAGAATCTGGCCTAAGTAATTAACTTACGAAGCATGGAAAGGAAAAGCAGCATGTGGAAGATATAATTAATAGGAACATATAACAGTCAGCTCTCACATAATAAATTGGCAGCTATGCCTGAGGTAACTGCCTTTTATTTGCAAAATGCTGTTGGAATTTTTTAAAAGTAATTGCACATTTTCTTCCATTTCCACATGGTCACAGAGAACATAGTACAGTACAAATACCAACAGGAATGCAATAAAATCATCGCTGTTGTTTGTTGTTTTTCTTGCTCCTTACTATGATCTTATTTGAACCAATGTCCAAAGGAAAGGAGGAATACATTTTAGCTCAGGAAAAGACAAGTGGCAAAACATTTTAGTGAGGTTTAATATGGAATAATCTGAAAGGACAAGGCAGGGACAACCAGAATAAACAACAGTAAATGGGCAGATATCTATTTGTAGAACAGATTTAGTAATGTGTTCTCCTAACTTGAGTAAATAACGGTTAAGATAAATGTTCTGAAATTCTTCCACTTTGGAGGTTTGAATTTTCCCCATCTGAAGGTTTACTGCAGCTTTTCCTGTAGAGCAAGAATGACATCTTTGGGTCCACCACAGCTGCTGGCAGATCTTCAAGGGACCCCATTCTACCTCTTGCCTAGTGCAGAGCTCTGGAAGGCTGTGGGATGGCAAGAGGGCTCCCCATAGCCAGCTGCTGCTTCAGCTGCCTCCAGCAGCCTGCTGCAAAATGCAGAGCTGCAGTCCTGCTCCAAACATTTGCAACAGGAAACTGAGGAGGGCTTGCAACTGGGGTTTGCTGCTCTGCCCAAAACATACAAGTTACTAGACGTCTTAATTGCCATTTCCAGGCTTCTCAGTGAAGTAGAGGGAACTGCATGTCACTCCTGCTGCTCCCTGGTACCTGTGATTCCACTCTGTACCCAACTGGGAATTTATACTTCTGCTTTGTCAGTCTGGGTTCTCTTTTGGTTTTAAGCCATCTGACTGCCATCACTGCAATAGCGGGGAGGAAAAGGGAGGTCCAAATCTATTCTGTTGTAAATGCGAGGAGGATCTAGCCTATTTTGTCTGTGAGTGAAAGAGGATGGGATCTTGCTGTAACCACCTAACACTGGAGTGAGTTCTTCCCACCATAAATGTGATTAGAAGCTTTACTGCTGTTTAAAATTGAACAGCCTGAAGAACAGGAAATAGAGTTTGCTGTGAAATATTCCTGCTATAACCAGTCTCTGTACTGATGACCCCAGGGGATCTTGCATTTGCTGCAGGCTGAGTCTACTAGGCAGTTTGTTGTTGAATGAAGACTTTAAATAGACAGCGAGTTTAAAAAAAGTACATCCTGCAATTTTTGTGCTGATGAATTTAGAATGATGTTCTAGCAAGCTCAGTACACTCCAAATTAATTAGCAGTGATCCTTTTAACAGGATAATTACTATATCAGCAAGTGGTAAACTCAAAATGAATACGAGTAGTCCCGGCTTGCAACCACAAGGAAGAGCTGTGTTGTGGTTCTACCAACTGATTCTAAATTCATCCCAGTGTGAAAGGTTTTAGACAGCACAGCTTATCAGCAGAGCTGTCACTTTTTTACCTCTAGACTTGAATTAAAATCCTAAATGAAGTTGCATTCCACTCTCCATATGTCTACCTCACAACACCATGGAAGTAGTGATTGGCTTTCTAAAATTGCTGCTGGAAAAAAGGCTGAAAATAAGGAGAGAAGGAAGAGTTGCACATTATTACTACTGTATAAATGGTAGGAAGAGCTGTGAAGTATATGATACTTCCTTATGGCTGTGCATTTTCTTCTTTCATAATGAAAGGGTCTTATCCTGCATAAAACAGTAAGAACTCACAAGTATAAACACATGTTCATATCTTTGGTATTTGGACTTTTTTAAACAGGCTCATCTTTCAAAGAATAAATGTGTCGTTGCTTATCAGGCTGTGGATAAATAAGTATATGACTGCTGCAGTGATGGCAGAAACACTTTTATTCATTCTCGAAACCAGATTCTGGTTTTAGATAGCTGAGGCTTTAGAAAATAAGGTTTAATTGGGTACTTTTAATATGCGAAATTACCTTAATTAAGTTACTCTATATGCTTTTCTGCTCTCTTTCAGAATGGATGCAGAAATCTATAAAATCACCTGCCATTTTCTGTGAGAATATTTTTAGGCAGACTTCCAAAAATCACTTATCTTACTTTCAGCTTCTCTAAGCTAAGTCCAGCAAAGTCAATAGTCTTACACTGATCTCAGGTGGGCTCTTGGGAGAAATTGGGGCCCAGGTTGTTCACTCCAAATGTGAAAGTTGTAAATTATTAATTATTAGCCATTTCCTAAAAATGGATCTTGACACTCACCAGACCAGACAATCTCTCAGGTTATTTCATGGGAGCTTGTGGTGCTTTATGAAACACGGAGTTCATGCCTGAATCCTTTGGCTTTAGATTGCCTTGAGCAGCAATGCCATCTTCCTTCTAGAGAGACTATGTCTGGGTCAGGCCACTTTTAAAAATCATACAAAATGGAGACATTTAAAAAACTGTCTCAACCGTAAGAACAGTAAAATCAAGAGGGGAAAAAAGTATTTACAAATATTTTGGTGAGGTGTTGTCCATGTGTGTTCTGTGCGTGTGTGTTCTAGCTGGTAGAAATAGAAAGGCAAGCAACTCTGTAGAAAATGCCTGTAGCAAATGCAGTTGTCTTCTAATGATCCGGGGGACTGCTTTTTTCTTTTTGTTAAGGTTTAGGTTATTCAGACCACGCAGGCCATAAGAGTCTTTTGTATGCAGTTTCACGGTGTTGCATAGTTCTTAACTGAATCCAGCCAAAGATGAGGTAACATCTGAAGAAGGTTTTCTTAAATTCCTGGAATGAACAATGTTCCCATGTCACAGTAGCAGCAGTAACAAGCTCGCACAGTTGTTGCTGCTGAAGTTGCTCCCGTGCACGGTGAACACATGAACTTTGTTCAGCACTCTGTGGCTACTGCCCAACCATTCTAGTAGAGCTCAATGCTTTTGAGCTTCCCATAAAGGACACACTTGTCCTTTTACTTGAATACATGCAAGTACATAGGTCAGCACAGTGCCACCAATGGTAACAACCAATCTTGTTAGTGCTCCCAACCTTTCTTGATACTACAAACTATGGCTACAAAATCTCTGTGAGTAATATAATATGGAACTAGTCAAAACCCACCATATTAATGGATTTTTTAAAAAGTCCCATTTCTATGAATTTGCTTGAGAAAGCTCCCTTACAATTTAGAAGAAATTAATGTTCTCTTGATGGAAGAGATGACTTAGGCACTCAAGATATATTTGATCCTAGAAACAGGCAAAGCCCTTCTGAAGAAGCTGTGGGAACTGCAACCTCTTCCAAGTCAGTAACTGCTCAGTGATCTTCTGATGGAGCTTGGGATTCCTCTTTCGGAGGAAGAGGAACAAACTCTTTCATTTCGTTCTCTTGGTGCCCAGTAGCATGAGCACGAGCTTCGTAAGGCTCACATGGGCAGCAGCAGACTTCTCCTTTCCTGCTCTTCTGCAGAACAGTAGCACGGAAGTCCAACGTTATCACTGCCAGCCGATACAACTGTAGAGTCACAACTAAGATATTTTTAGCTGTAAAAAATACCAGCATCTGATTGAATATTCTGAAGTGGCCCATCAGAATTGAACGCACAATGAAGAAGGGGCCGTCCTGTATGAAAAGGCTGACCCCAATGTTCCAGAGTTCCGCGCTGTACCTGCACAGCAGCAGGCTGGGGATCCGCCTGGCCGGTGAGCTTGATTTGCAGCCAATGTGCTGTACTGGAAGCAGAACAGTTATGTTAAAACAACTTCGTGAAGTGGAGCCAGGGTTGGCCTGAAGGGCATTCACAGTACAGGGTACCCTGGATTATAAATGCATTCAACTGTAAACTATGCAACATACAGCATATCCAGTTCCTGGGATGCTTTTCAGCAAAACACACTAAACTCATCTGAGGCACTTATGTGGTCTGGCAAACAGGACTAAAAACCACTTCCTCTTTTGTATCTCTCAAATGTATTAGTATTTATATACTTCTACAACAAGAAGCAGAAATAGATCACCTAATGATTCTTCACAACTTCCCCAGACTTTTTTTGTTAATCAACAATCAACATGCCAGACCAGTATACATCCTTAAGAAAAAAACCCAACTGTGCTGAATAGGAACAGCCAGTGCTGTAGCACTTCCTTTTGTTCTAGGCTAAGTCCTTGCTTTTAAAAGACTCACCAGATAGCCATTGCCTTTCTCATGTGTCACAGTAAGAATAAGGCCTGTCAGTGACAGGCAATATTGAACATTACACGGTTTCTGTCTGCCATGTAAGACTTGAGGCATAGTTACTTGTTTTCAGCCTTGTGGGTATTAATTTCACACAACTGCTGGAACCTGCACGCACGGGTTCCCCTTGGCTGTAAAGGTGGTGGTGGGCTCAAATGCTCTCTGTGCTGTAGTGCCTGGAGAGGGACCATCGGAAAGGGTTGTGGGGGTAACTGTGGCTGTTTCTTACGAAAATACATGAAGCGTAATTAACCTTTCTCTTGGACAGAGAGATTTCACTGATTTAAAAAACATTGCTACTTGTGATGCAGTAACAACTGCCAAACATTCCAGCTTGCCAAAAGAATTCTATTGTTTGAGTCAATGCTGGGGTTGGGGGAGAAACAGATGAGACTCAAACGGAAAATGAGTTGTAAAATGTAGAAATTTGCGGAATCCATTAGGCAAAGCTTCAGCAGCAGCTAATTTTTTAATATGCTTCTGTGCCATTGCTGTTTAATAGTCCTAACTGCACTGCTGTAGTCTAATCATAAGTGCCTAAAAACTTCTTTTACGTCATGTTTGGTGTGTGAGTAAACATTCTGATGCTTGAACAAAAAGTACTATCTGTGCAACTGTATAGAACTGCCTAAAATAAACTGTACCCATAGTAATTTCAGGAAAATGTGTATCCAGTAATTTAATTTTTAACTGGTAAATGTAATTAAATAAGTGGAAAAGCAACAGCTAGAGGAAAAAAATGAACAGATTAAGTGCTATTTATTTGGGTAGTGGTGATGTGTATAGGATGTTTTTTATTTGGTTGGTTGAGTTTTTTTAAACCTGAGTGCTGTGCATCTTTAATAGAATATATTTCACCAGTAGCACGAATTTTAGCTATGATAAATCTGAAATGTGATTGCATCAGATATTTTAGTAGGTGAGCTGCTGAGCTGAAATGCTGAAATATTTTCATAACTTCCCTGCTGGAAACAAAGCCTAGTGCTGTCCATTAAGAAAGGATTAATGAACAAAATAGTATTCCAGGAATTTTTAACGTATTATTTTAATTAGTGTGTCAGCCTAGAAATCTATTTTGTATGAGATGCTGGTGAGGATGATGCATTTTTGGACTTCTATAGTTGTTGCAAACTTGTAATGATTGGAGGCCAAAATGGTTGGAACAGATGATGATCCAGACAGCTTTCATTGTTCTTTTTGGACATGCAGAAGCCCTTCCTGCCCAGGGACAAATACTGCTGGGTGAATAGCTGGGCCTTTTAGATTAAGGTAAGCGTGAACAGTCCCAGCATCATGTGGTCCCTTAGGTTTCCCGGGAATAGGTAATTTCTGGCTTCTGGCTGTGCTGTTCTGTGGTTCACAACTTCCTGTCTCTCTGTAGGGTCTAGTAACCTACTCAAATTTGAGCCATAATGTAATAGACCAGATCTAACTTGAGAGCTCACATAGTGAAGTTTAAGGCAGTAACAGACAACTGGAGCAATACAATAGTGCAATCCTTTTTTCCTTTTCCTGAAAGTAGAGAGCTCTATCAGAGAGATCAGAGGTTAGCCAGAAGCAAGTGTTTCCTCAAAAGAAACCACAATGAGCTTTCTTCAAAAGCTGTTGTCATATAAATTCCTCTCCACCAGAAGTCCTTGGTACAGCCTGTAGTGTGTGCACAGCCACAAGATGTTCCAGCAAAAACTTAAGAGCATTTTTTTCTTTTTTTGTCTACGTGCAAGTACTAACCTGCAAGATCAAGTGGAAACTGTAACATACTCCAGGTCCATACAGCAAGAATTGCATTTATGAGAGCGTAATTCTTCCTATGGGAGGTGAAAAAGTGATAACAATGAAGATGCAGTTTCCTTATGTGATCACAAAAATGCTTCCTGTAGTGTTTGGAATGTCATTTGAAGGGTGGTTGAGTGAAGCAGTGATTGATTGATGTGTGCTTTTACGATGCAACACTAAGGAAAACAGAAGCACCTTTTTGTACGGAATTTTTGCTGTTAAGGCTTACGTATTCCAGCTGTGTAATTACACTAAATATCTGAAGCTAATGTTATAATAATAAGCATATGAGAATTGACTCTGTGGCTCAGAGGGGATATCTTTACCCTTGTAGTGATTACACATTCCTTGCAAGCCTGAAGATTCTCTGCTAAGTGGGAAGGACTCTTTTCCTCTAAAAGGTTCTAAAAGCATTGCTATGATATTTACAAAAAATAGAAAAGTATTTGTTTGAGAGGATGAACCTCTTCTGTGACTCTTTCTTTATGATGGATGTTCACAGCTCATCTCTCAGCAGCGTGAGGGGGAGGCTTACTTTCTCTGGGGGAGATCACAGTGTTGAAAATTCACACCAGACTGTGCCATTCCATTTCTTATCTTTGAACACTTTGTCACTCTACCATGAAGTACATATGAGATAATCAAAGAAGCAACTTGGATAATGAATCACTTAGGCCAACTCTATTTGCTTCCTTGCCCATCTAAAACAATTCTATTTCCTACAGGAAACGCAGTTCCTCCAGTCTGAGCACTGCACATCACACAAATATCTCGCACTGTGCGGGTTATTTACGTCAGCAAAAAGTCCTTACCGAACATCCTCAATGTCCAAGGTTTCACTGGCAAATTCAAGTATATCTGCTGCTGTTCCCACGAACATGAGAAGCAGCTGAGACAATTGATCCCGGGTGATTTCAACTCCAATGGGGAGAAGCCATCTCCCAATTACTAGTAGCAGTAGAAAAGTCTGGTGGAGAGCCAGTGTCCATACAGTCTCACAGATTGTGGAGAGCTGATTGACAAAGACTTTAGCCTGTTTAAAAGTCAACAATAATACACTGTAATTTCAGGAGACTGATGTTGTAGGTACCTTCAGAGACTGTATTTGTCCTTGAGCCTGCTTTTGTTCTCTTTCACATTGTATGAGAGCAAATAATTTCCATCTGGCAGGCCTGGTTTGAAAAAGGCACTTTAATACAAGCTTTGGATAATGAATATCAAATCTTTCAAATCAAATCTGTGAGCTACTCCTCCTGTTCTCATTTTTCAGCTGAGCATTTTCCTTTGCAGAATCATTACCCAGACACTTTCTAAATTCAGTTGCTGAGATTTGCAAGAGAATGGTAGGAGCATCTCTTCTTTACACAGAGACTTGTCTTGGCAACAATAGTTAGTAAGCAGCATGATGTATTTTCACAATGTGGTTTTCTAAACTACAAATATATATGATATACATGTCTTGGGGTTCTTTTTGTTTTACTCACTCTGCAAGGTGCTTATCTCTAATTGTCATAAGATCTCTACTAGAAACAGGAAAAGGTGTCCCACCGTCTGAATGATGTGGTGATCTGTTCCTTCACTTCCATGACTGCTCTCTCTGGATTGGTTGAAGTCTTGGTTGCTGACATTCACCTGAACTGCCCCAGGCTCATTGCCACAGTACTGTTGTGAATAAAAACATGACACATGTGTAAACATCCCACACAGGGAGCAGATGTGCTCTATAGCTGAGAGTGTCCTGTTTTGCTGAACTGCAGAGGGCTCATTTGTGAAAGATATCTCATGTTTACAAAGCTCCTCACTCTTAATGTAATTCCCCTCTTCTTCAGAAAGGAAGAATTCCTCTCGTGACGACAAGAGTGATGTCTTAGTAGGTTCCTGAGAAAGTACAGGGTTGTACTGCAGAAGAGGATGCAAATTCAAAGGCAATGGAGTGGGTGATATCTCTGCGCTGTTAAGTCTGCACCTTTGAATGTGATCTGCTTGCAGTTCTCCTAAACTGGTTACTGGGTTCCTTACATGGTCTCTATTTGGTTAAAACAGTCAGATAAGGTAAAAACTGGTCATGGTCAGGCCCTATATTCAAACTTGTTCTCAAAATATCCGCTTCTCTTTACTATCCAGGAAAAGCTCTCTGAAAATGTCACTGTTTCATTTTTCTATATGACTTCCCTCAAGGCTGAAAATGAGCGATGATATTTGGGTTGTACTCTTCACCACTTCTGCCCCTGCTGTGCCTTATTTTGTAAGGAAATTCATAAGGTGAGAGGTGAAAGAAAGGAGTATTTAAGAGAAATAGATCTGTATGCTTGCCTATCCCTTTGAAATAGAAAAAAGGGTGCTTTTACTTTCTCCAAGAACATGATGATCTGGGAAATTGAGTGTTGGCTAAAACATACTGTTACTCCAACTGCAGTAAACCAGTGGTGGGGCTATGTTCTGTCTGCAGCACTGTCCTGCCCTTCTACCTTCACACCCAAGGCTGGCCCAGGAGCAACTGAGGGGCATGGCTCCAAAATCTATCTTCATAACAACCCCATAACGTCTCTCTTCATTGGAATAAAAAGAGGATAATTAGAAAATCAAACCATGCTGTTACTAAAGACTTTTATCCTGTCCTATTTTTGCCAGAGAACTGCAGATGATTCGCATTTCTCCATTGGGCCCCCCACCATTTTATTGCACAGGGATTGATTTTCTGCAACAATTGGAATGTGTTCGAGAGCATACTGAATAGCTGTGTTCAGCATAAAGCCTGCCAATATAAGAGAAACATTTCCCAGCAAATTTCAGATTCTACTTCGATACTTTGCTTGCTCTCTGATAATGTTGTTCAGTATCTGGGTAAATGCTGCCTCTTGTCTGACCTTATGGTTGATAAATTTCCTGTGACTTGAAAAATCTGGAAAAAATGTGCTTGTTGCTTTTAGAGTTAGGAGTAAAGAGTCTTAAGCTGAATGCCTGTCTTATTTGAACAGTGGGTGTGAGAGTCTTCAAAGATTGACACAGATGTGGGGAAGATGTTTCCATTTGGAAGAGGGAAGTCTAAAGTTCTGGGCATGGAAACAGTGAAATGGAGGGGCTGGTACTCTCTGCCTGGCTACAACCTTGTAGGGCTAATCTCCCTGGGTTTGCCCTTCAGCTAAAGGAGAGAGAAGAAATGGCTTGTTCAGAGGATGTTTTGGAAATGAAATTTAATTGGTGCTCTGGAGAGGTATCTGTTTCTGCTGCCTACAGAAAAACCCTAAAGTCTATGGAGACCCACCCACAAGGTCAAAGTCAGGCTTTCTGAGTTACTTCCACAGGCTGTGTGACACAGTCAGCTGAGGAGACCACAACCTAAAAATATTGCATAACTGCCCTAACCACCCGAGAATACTATGAAGAGAACATCAACAAGTAGCCTAGGTAGGGCAAATTGATGACTAACCTGTGCAGGAGGAGGAAGGCTGACTCTGACAGCCCTTGGTTTGTCATTAAGTCTGCATTTAAGCTCACCCTTCTGGCCCCTTGCCTGGTCTGGCACGGTAAGAGGAAAGCAGCCATGAACCTGTACAGAACTTCACATCCAAGTCTGAGGAGCTGCAGGACTCAGCAGCTCGACAGCTAGAGGGAGGCGAAAGAAACTATGCCATGGCTTGCAGGGGAGCTCTTTTTCTCTTCTGGTGGCACAAAGGTGCAGGAAATACCTCTAAGAAAATTAATTCACCTTATTGGTGTCTTTGGTAGGTGTCTTTCCTTGTATGTCATTTTTGTGAATACTTTCAGCTGAGAAGTGGGTTACCATTTCAGAACAAGGCTCTGTGATCCTGGACTGAATGGCATACTCGGGGCCAGTCCACAGCTCTTCCCAATTGCTTCCAGGCAGGAAATGGAAATGTGCATCTGCAAAGCCAGTTGTTTAAGTCGGCTCCTGTTTTTTTCATTTAAGTATGTTCATATCTTGTTTGGGTTTGTTCCTCTCTGAATATTTATTAAGTGGTGATTGTGAAGTGATTCACTTGAAAATCTGGAGAAGAGCCTTTATTTACATCATGTATATGCATGTAAATAGAACTGTTGGTGCCAGGTGTATTTACCTAGCGAGTTATGGATGTGCAGTGACTAAATGGGAATGTGACAAGGAGAAAGTGAATGTAGTTTTACTGTTTCACAAGCATTTGACAAACATGGTTTGCCTTTTTATTACTAGACCCCAGTTAGTCCTAGATATTGACTGTGTACCTAGCTAAAGAAAAATGGTTTTGTTTTCAGGTTTTTTTCTGTGCAAAGATAAAATAGGAAGAAACTGTACACATTTTGTATCAATTCTGGCTTGGCTTACTTTCTTTTGTTTCTTCTGAGGTGAAGCTTACATACCCCTGATTCATAAACCATCTAATCAAAATGGAAATGCTGTTGCATGACAGGGTGATGTCCCCGTGTGTGGCCTGCAGAGAAGCTCACTGCCAGTGCATGGGGGGGACACCCGAAACACCAAACTAATTCAGCCAATTTCTCTTTGCACCTTATTCACAATCTATTATTATCAAATAAAACTGAGGTTAGCTAAAACTTTTCATAATGCAGCCAGCATTGGGGTGTAAAATTGACACTTGAATATTAGGGTGGAGTACCCTCAACCTATTAATGTGCATAGAGGCTGAGGACATTTTGGAAGAGTCCAGCCCTTCCCTGGAGAAGGCCCTCTGCCAAGCAACAGGTACCTGGCTTGCTGTCTGTGCTTTGCTGCAAACAGTGTGGCTGTCACTATGGAAACACGTGTGATGTCAGAAATTCAAAGCACTCCTGACTGCTTCATTTTGCTCACACAGGAAAGCTGGAATGTAAAACATGAAGAAAAGATTATCTAAGCTGTTTTCCAGATTGAGGAATGTAATGGGTATGGCAAGGAAGAAATGGTGAAAGATGCAAGATCACTTTGAGGAGTTCATTATGCTATAATTTTAGCTGGTGAGAGAATCCCACCTCAGATTGAGGATGAGGGAATGGACAGTAATATTCACTACATCCTCAAAATGTTCAAGTAGAGGTGGTTAAAAATAATTACAAGGTTTACCAAGTACCTGTCTCATTCCTGACTGGAAGCCTGCATTGACCACAGACAGCCCTGGTAGTCAGGTAAGCCCTGAAAAAGGTGGTCAGTTACTGCTTTCTGTGGCAGTGGCACACCAGGGTTTTGAAAAGGTAACAGAGCCCTGAGATCCTGTATGCTGTTGTGAAAGAATGTTTAGGTTTTTTAATGGATTAAATGGTTTCAATTTTCTTGACAGCAGACAGCAATGTTTTCTCTCTGTACAGTTCAATTGACTTTATCATCTCTCCCAAACATATATTTCATCCCCAAATACATTACCACAAAGCAGTAGTTTCTATGCAGTCAGTATTTCACCCTTGATAAATGAATGGTATTACTTATGTCCAGTTCTGCAGTACACAGAAAAGCAGAATTGCCTCTGTCTTCAGGAAGAGAGACTTCCTAAAAAGACCTGCTTTAAGACAGCACTGACATGAGCAGCTGATGCTTCCTGGTAAAGATTCGACACGAGATCAAAGTTCGACTGCCTTAAAGACCACACACTCTTTTCATACTGTATATATTAAAAGTGTAGATATAGAGACTGCATAATTACCCATTCTGTTAGCATTTAAATAATGAAAATCCCAGGAATACTTCAGTATTGAGAGCAGTACTAGTCTGGGTGCTGTGTTTGAGGTTAATTGTTAGGAAGCTGCTCCCCTTCTGGAGGTATTGTTTTTGAATCTGTTAAATTCTGTGTTTCCAGAACTCTCTAACCTATCTCTCCAGGTATAAACTAAGCTGTTAACTTGATATACTCCCTCTTTAATTCACAGTAGCAGTATATCAATAAGAACAAAGTATGCCATGTTCTAACATCATTTTGGGAAATAAACTGCTGCCTTTGACTACAGAATTAGCCTGTTTCTTGGACCAGATTTAACTATGACAAATGTTCTCAATATCCACATTACCTGTCTGTGACTGTTTAAGGAGATTTGGGAAAACAAGAAGACAATAAATTCCTGCTGCTGTATTTAGAAAAAGCCTCAGGCATTTTCAGTGTAAACACAATTTTGAATATTTGATTATGCTTCTGTGGGCTCTAACAATGTTTCAAAGGAGAAAATGAGGCACTAGGTCTTCTTAGTATAATTTACATATTTTCTTCTGTTACTTTTTGTTCTTGTTCCAGTCAGAACCTTTACTGCTGTGGATGTAAGGCACTGCATATGTGCAAATGCTGGGACAGACAAAATTTCTTTTTCACTATGTGGAAGTGCTACAGGGACTTGAAACTAGCCAGCATGAGGAGATGGTTGACTCAGTGAGAACTGTCGGGCTAAGCGGCTCTCTTCTGGCCCTAACTGACCCCAGAACATTTGCCCTTAAAAATTTTACCATGTGTTTTAGTCCTGAATTGCAATCCGGGACCCCCTCCTAGATTACTATGCAGCACAAAGAAAGGAAGGATATAAACCTTGTCAGACACATTACCAGCTGTGGTAACAATCTTCTCCTACGTTGCAGCAAACATGAGGTAACCTGAGTTTAAGACCCCTTTCACTGATATCTGTCTCAATTTTGACTTGCTTGGAGTTGTGGTATTTGCTTTTTAGCACTGTGAAATTCACTTTATTTCACAAAGGCCTCTAAAGCAATGAAGTTCTTTTACCCTACTGAGCAAGATTCATGCTGGTAACCTGGGGGTGAAAGGCTGTGTTTTTCAAACTTCTAGTTCTCAGTTCCCCAGATAAATACAAATAAATGGTCTCATTTTTAGCTAGGAAAGAGGCTCATCATCTGGTAATTAGGAAGTGCACAATAGTCATAATATAGCTGTAGCTAGATTGGGACACCCACCAATATGAAAGAGAGAACTGGAACAAGACTTAGCAGACTTCTGTCTGTATACCCAAAGCCAACCCATCAAATAATGCATCAATTTCAAACCAGTCCATCTTGCCTCATAATAAATACCTGAGTGCCATGATGAATTTCTAGTAGCCATAGTGATGGTACTATGCAAATCAGATATAAAAATATTGCTGGTGAAAACCTGTGAAGGAAAAGAAAAGGTATCATGGTATTATAACACATCATAAATACTTTCCAATGCAGATAATGTTTGGGTATATGGTCTCTTGTGCCTCTACCATACGGGATATTAAGAAATAGGGTAACTGCAAATAAGAATTGCCATTCTTGCTGGATTGCTCATGCTGTGTCAGTATTATAAACAATAGGTTTATCTGTACACCCATCTAAGGTCATTTATGGAAGTTTACTTAAAATCTCTTTTTTAAGAACTGCCCAAAGGCACTTTGCTGTTTGTATTTCTGTCACAGCCTTTTCTGTATTTAAAAAGCCTGTAGCTAACATGCTCTGTCTGATTTCAGAAGAGTGAATTAATACATTGAGTCACTTCACTGAGTGATGCTGAGATAAAGGCTGTTGCTCACAATCCTGTGCATTGACACAGGAAAGGTGGAAATAGCATCAGTTTGCCTAAACCAAGCATTCCTTCAGTATGAGATCTTTTAGTTGCAGGCTGTGGACTTAAAATGGGTTTATGAAAATGTGTCTCGCTCTTGTTTCTCCATTTGTGCTGCCAGTTGTAGAATTTTCTAGTTCTTCTCTCCCTGCCAGTCTTCCGTATAACTTACGTTGATGAAGCTTTATTATCTTCAGCTTCCTTAGCTGGGTTTATTCAGAAGTAATGGACAGGTTTTGTGACTCCTTCTGCAAGCAGTGGTTCTTGTGAGAGTTGAGGATGTTTTCTTATTAAACACATGACATTTGATTGGGGTGCGTTTTTTTGGCAATTCCATCCTTTTGGAGTAGGAATGAGGTACGATGCCACCAATGTTCCATCTAGCTCTGCCACAGCATGGAGTGGGCATTGCTGCAATGCCCCAGGACTGAGCAGTGGGGTCCAACTCGAGACATTTGCTTGGTTCCTTCTGTCCTGCCACTGGCACATTCTGCAGTGAATTTAAACTGCTTAGAAGTATGCAACTGCAGCAACGTTTTGGTCAAATGTTGTTGCATTTACTGTTTGTTCCTATGTTGAATGTACCTTTATTTTGGTAATCGTGACTTTTCCAGTGGAGATTAAGTATTGAGGAAAACAAAAAAATCCTGCTGCTTAGGGACTTACTGGGTTGCTGAACTGCTCTGAAATGTTTCAAACAATCCCCTTGAAGATAGTCTTCGAGGGTTTGGGTTTCATTGTGGTTTTCTGTTTTTCAGGGTTGAGGGGGTGTTGTTTGTTTTGGCAGTGGGGTTTTTTTGTTGTTAGCTTTTTTTTTAAAAAAAAAAGTTTTTTAGTGGGTTTTTAGCCTGGTTATTTTGGGAGAGAACACACCTCTCATTTGAATGGAAGAACTAACATTTTACAATATTTCCTGTAGGACTTGAGCACATGAAAAATCCATCCAGCTGGCAGGTTAGCAACACTGAGCTAATGATACCACATCAGGCCAAGAGACTTGAGGGGCTTTAACCCTGCCTTTCTTTCAGAAGGAGTGATCTAGAGGAAGTATTACATGGCCAGGCTCACAAGAAGACTTTTTCTCCACGTGTGCCATTTAATGTTTTATGCTGGTGTAGTAAGTAACAGTCCTCTGTCAATAATGAACAGAGATTATGAGGGTGCTGGAGGCAGTCCTGCTGCATAGTCTGCTCCTTGCTTGGACCTGTGACTGTGGAGGTGTTTCTACAAATGCTGCTGCTGATGCCTGCTCTGAATGTGACTGTTTTCCACTGGAGCAGAAAATTATCCTGATGCAAATAGATGCTGGCCATTTGTCTACAGTTCTCACCTATAAATGTACTTTTATTTTGCTGCTTAAAGTGCTGGACCACATCCATTTTCAAAATTTTCCTCAAGATAAATTTAGCCCAGTCTTCTATGTATTCCTCTAACATGGATCTGGTTTTGGTATCTATTTTTGTTTGGATTTTTCAAAACCTGCCATTGCAAGTGTTCCTTCATGAAGATTCTGCTGCTGCCTCCTCTCCCAAAAGAATTGGGTCTGTTCAATCTGCCTGTCTCATAGCTGCATTTCAGGCTCTGCTGTTGTTCAATTTTCCAGTGTCCCAGACTTTATCACTGCTTTTATTGCATTCACATTTAGAACATGGAACTCTTGTGTGAATTGTCACACAACACTACTTCTGTTATAACGACTTTCACAGGTTGCAATGGGCAGAATTTTAAGACCATGGAAATACTCCAGGGCTCTTTAGTCCTGTATTTTTCTCAGGGCCTGTCTGCAGTTTGAGTTTTTAACAATAAAAGGTCCTAGTGAAATCTTTACAATTAGTTACACGACCGCTTCTTTTTCACAGAGCATTTTGTTTTGGCTGCCTGAGCGCTGATGAGCTGTAGATGACAGCAGTAATTCTTTAGATGCATGTAAAACCCCATGTGCTTGGGCAAGCTCTGCGATGACTAACTTTTTGTTCGTTTCTCGGGCAGCCTTTCACGCATTAAAGTTCCCCTCTGGAATAGCCTCTCAAATCCAAATATTTAAGCCACTCTTGCTGTATCAAAAGAGTGGTTGCTACTCATCTTTTATTTACCGAGTTTATGTTCATGCAGTAGCGTGGCATTAGCATTGTTGGCATGGAGGAGAGAAGGGGAATCCAGTCCTAGGGAAGGGGGTGCAATGCAGAGCACGGCAGGACGGGGTGTGAGATGCAGGGCATTTGCAGGGTCCCTCCGCACCCCTGTGCCCTTCCAGCGCTCAGCCCCGAGCCGCTGTGGCTCAGGAGGTGCCCCGGTGCCCCCAGCAGCCGCAGCCCCACGGGCTGCACCTCTCGCCTGCAGCAAGAGGCGCACACGGCCAGAGTGGCTCCCGCGCAGTCTGCTGTACAGCTGCCCCTCCTGAAAGCCCTCTGTCTGGCAGTGGACTAGCCAAAATCTACCAGCTTTCCATCCTTGCCTCCCAGGAGCGGCCGGGGAGCAGACGCGATCCCTGAACGCCTGGCAGCGCCGGGGCCGGGGCAGCCCCTGCTCTCAGGGGACAGCTTTGCATCTGCAGCAAAGTACATGCAAAGGAGCAAGAGGGGCTCGGCGGGATATGCTCACCATTTGTAGCCTCTGCCTTGCTTAAACTTGAGGGTGAGCCCTGTCTCCAGGCACAGGAGAAGATTGAGCAGTGCCAGCAGCCAGTACTTGGGTTCCTTCTTCACGGCAGTCACTCTCCAGACCCCGATGAGTGAGTGCAACACGAAGAGCAGGCGAGTGACCAGGGCATTGAGCAGCACCATCAGCTCCATGCCGCAGCACCCCCTCCCTTCGCCCCGCACCGCGGGGCCCCGGCGCTTTTAGGAGCCCTGGCAAGTTACCTTGGGAGTCACCGGGAAGCCTGCGCCTCCCCGGCACACAGATCTCTTCTCCTCTTCCATCTCCACAAAGGGGCCCATTATAACAAAAAAGAAACAGCATCGCCCCTCCCCCAGACTTCCTGAAAACTTTTTAAAGGGAAGAAAAAAAAAAAAAGACACGCTTCCATGCTGCAGTGGTTTGCAGGCTCGGAACAGCCCTGGCCGGCCCAAGGCAGGGGTGGGGAGAATTGTTTCTGTCCCCTCTATCATCGGCTCAAGGAGCAAGCAGGGGAGGTTTTCCCTCTCGCCCAGTTACCGTCGCTCTGCAGCACCGCTTGCTGCTCTCGCCTCGTGCTTCCAGCAAAGGCACAATGTAAGGCGCATTATTAATTTGAATCATTTTTGCTGAAAGCTCCACTGCATTTCTGAGAGTGCAAACCAAACCCCTCTTTCTGCTCTCCCTGAAAGAGAATTCATATTTGGGAGCTTTTGAAACCGTTTGTTTAACATTGCAATATAGAAAGCAGGAGCTGTATGCTTAGTTCAGTACTGGAATCCTCCCTTGTGCAGCGGAAGTCAGAAACTGAACTCTAGTCAAACCACTCTATTGTAGGATCTACACTCTGCTTTAGGACTAAGAAGCAGGCCAGGTGCAGAACTCCAGAAACAGGGATGAAATCTGGGCTAACACTAATGTTACTGAATTCATCAACAGGGGCATGTACAAAAAATGCACAAAAGTTTGACTGTTAGGTCAATTACCTCTAGAGAGACTTTTCGTGTCCTTTGTGGGAACAGTGTATGAAGCACAGAATATGTTTTAAAATTTCCTTAGTGTTTCTCATAGAGGTTATAAATTTTATTTGAATTTACACTTGGATAACAAAAGAGAAATTTCTTCTTGATCAAAATTGTCACTGTGTTGCTCCAGTTTTGTGTTAATTTACTGCCAAAGAACTTAAATTGAGATAGACCTTTGTAAAAGGCAAATAGAGAATCAAGTCCATGTAAAGTACCATCGTGTTTCAGAGGTCATAACTTCCTAGATTTAATTTTAAAAACCCCTGTTCTGTTTAAACACAAGAAGATATTCTTCTAAGAGTTGTGACCTTTCTAAGAAGGTATTTTTCCTCAATTGCCGAGATCCAAGTTTTCCTTACTGCAAAGCCAAGCCTCTTCCTTTATGAAGTGCTGGTGCTGGCCAGCTGATATCCTTGGGAGTGGGGGGATAAGGGGGAGGAAGACTATTTTACTTTAACCCTGCCCAGAAAAAAAAGAAAACAAAAGTCCATTCCACAGTAGAGATCACTCACTTGGGAAATGCCTGAGTAAATAAATGGACTGTGTAGCGTGCCTTTTTGAAGGAACAAAATCAAGCTCCTCACGCTCAGAGGAAAATGAATTCAAGTCAAGGACCTACTATTGATAATCCCTGCCAAAAGCCATCCTGCCATATCGTGCCTTGGGTGCTGCTGGTTCACAGCCCTTCCATTGGCATTAAGGTCAAATATAGTTGAAGAGGAAACCAGGAACAGACAGATTCAAGAGATTGTTTAAACAAGACATTCCTCTGTGGGAGTGCTTAATGTTGAAGAAAGGACTTGGGGGAACCGGTATGTCTGATTGTTCATGGAGATCCTAACAGGCCAGACAGATGTCACAAAACTTGGAAAGATGTTGATCAGTGGAACATTCTCATGATACCGTGCTCAGGAAGGATGCAGAGAGCTTTGCTGAGAGCTAAGTAATACTGCATGTTAAAGACACTTGGAGCTGAACTGCTTAACAAGGTAGTTTCATCAATGAACAATCCAAGCTTCACATCAGTGAAAGTCCCAAATTTAAGTAGGAAGAAGATACCATATTGACTCTGCCGACTCAGTGGTAGACCATGATGGCAGCACAACAGCCTGAGTAGAGAGGGAAGTAAGTACTCATAGACAACTTCATTTCTTTGGCCTAGAAGAGGCAAATACTGCATCCAGACTTGACAGAGTACATTTTTAGATGTTTCAGTGGCTGTTTTGTGGAGCAGCTGGTTCAGGAGCCCAGGAGAGCAGTGCTTCACTCAAATCCTGAGTGGTTTATGGGATATGATGTAGGGAGTAACAGCTGAAGAGGTCCCTGAAAGGGGAATCTTAACGTGCTTAGATTCAGCATCCTTGCAGGAGTAAGACAAGCCAAGTTCTCCACCATTGCTCTGCTTCGAAAAGGAAAACTAGATGCAGATCAGCAGGCATGTTGAAAGTAAGACAGATGGAACACCTAACTCTTTGCAGGGAGTGTGGATATTGCTTCCATAAATCACATGGGAAGTGCAGAGATAATAACTGTGCACCAATGGAAACTTGAAAAAGAGTGAGAAGAAGCCAGCATTGGCAGGGTGAGTGAGATTGCAGGGAGGAAGACGGCATCCTTCAAAAAGGTGAAGTGCTGTCCAGCTGAAGAAAACTGAAAAGATGGTTAAACTCTGGCATGGACGAACGTGAGGAGGCTGACTGAATGAGTGTGAGGGACAATTAGCAAAAAACATAGTAACTAAAATGTCTGTTATCTTTTCAAACATGTCATGACTGGGAAGTCTGCCAGGGAATTGTTCGGTCAGTGGATGGTCAGGTGGCACAGAAGCCCTCAGGGGCTGTGCAGGAGGAGTGGAGTCCCAGCATGAGTACAGATGTACACTGTAGTATGGGATAGCACTGATTCCTGCACAGAACCTTTTGGAAGGGTTTTTTTAGAAAGGTTTTTCTTTTCTCTATGACTCTGTATGTGCCGGTGTTCTGCCAATTCAATTCTTTTCATAGTTTCTACTGATTTGCAGTTTACACTTGTCAGGCTAATTGATCATGTGCTGGAGAGTACTTGAGGGAGAAACTTTGTTTACCTTGTTTTTGTACTCTTTCCCTGAGAATGGAGCTAGGTCTGCTGCTGGATGCAGTGGAATTAGATGGACCTTTGCTCTGACCCAAAATGGCTGCATTAGTAGAGACTTTCTGATCTCTGAAGAAGTTGATCTGGAGTGGGTTGTAGTGTTAGTTGGATCCAAGCTGAAAGCAAGAGTCCTGTCTGTCTGTATAGAGTGCTCTACTAATAATATATCCTCTTCCCTATGTTTTTTGGTTTTCTTTCTTTCTCTCTTTTTTTTTTCCCTCTGGAATATCTGACCTGTGTCTGGGAACCCTTGAGAGTTAATGTTTGCAGGAGCTGCTGTACTCTGGCAAAGCCTGGACACAGTGGTGTGAACATGCGTCACAGTGTGTGGGATTTTCATCCAAGACACCTTGGTGAGATCCACTGCACAGCTCTGCCACATAACAGCCAATTGTAGTATGTTTGATGCATTTGGGAAATGTTAAACCTTTCTGTGCCCCAGCACCAGTGACCTTCTTTCTGCAGGAATAGGAAATCTGGCACTTCAAAAACTGTGCCACGGGATCTCTGTGCTTGCGTTGAATAATTTCTGCCTTTAGGCTGAGTCACTGTGATGATTGCACTAAGGACACTCCACAACTGTCAGAAATGTGAAATTGCACCAGCTCCCAACAACAAACTAGAGTTGCAGCTGGGTCACAAGCTGAACGTGAGTCAGCAGTGCCACACTGCTCTTAAATGAAGGGTCACATCAGCAAGTAGATACAGAGCTGAAACCTGCCAGTGTCCATCTCCTCTGCTTGGGAACGCCTTAACTGAAGTGCTGCCCTACCTTGGCTCAATGAGGGAGGAACCAGTGGAGAAGGGCAGGAGTGTTTCTATAGTAGGAAATTACTTACATAAACAAATGGTTCAGTTTTAGATAGTTAAAGTGACATCCTTGTTAGGTTACAGTGCTTATGAAATCACAAGACCTTTGTTCAAGCACCTGGAGGGACTCCAGTTTGAACTGGAGTGCAGGGCTTAGGAAATCCTGTGAAGAGGAATTCCAGAACAAAAGTTCTGTGAGTTTTTGTGACAATGTGCAGTGGTTTTTTTGTTCTGGTTTAGGGTTTTTGTTCTCTTTGGGAGGAGCCCTGAACACAGAGACTCTCAGAATTTACTTCTCTTGCTTACAAACTGGGATGTTTTTGGCAGTGAAATTTGGGGGTAATGGCTATTTGCCTTCAGTTCAAGAGACTTTGAAGATTTGATTTACAATATTCATAAAGAAATAATTACAGGGTATTAAACTGAAAGAAACTGGGGATGAGAATGGGTCATAAATTCAGTGTGAGTCAGCAGTGCTGTTCTGCTCTATGAAGGAGGCACACTGGGATGTATAAACAGACCTGTAATGTGCCAAATTTCAGTTACTTCTTCTGCCTGCCTTGATGCTGGGAAAAGCCTCATCTAAACTACCCTAATTCTGGTGATGGTTTTCCAAGGGAGAGCTGACAGGGTAGAGTGTCCAGAGATGGACAAGACTGCTGAGGGAAGAATAAGGTACCGTGATTTAGTGTAGAGAAAACTGAGGGGAGAGGAAAGCAGCCAACTGTTCAGGAATAGCCCCTTCACGAGTCCCAAAGCAGAGGGAAAGAAGTAAAAGGCTTAAAGAGGAAAAAGAAAAAAAACTGCAATTAGGTGTCTGGAGACATATCTTGCTGGAAGGACAGTGAAGCACTGAAATAGATCATGTAGAGAGATGTCCATTGTCGCAGGCTTTTAAGCACAGATTAGGGAAACATCTGTCAGGGATGACAGCAGTTTAGTTGCTCACTTCGGGTAGAGGACTGACGAGATGATCTCTGGAGGTTTCTCCAAGTCTTACCTCCTAGGGCTCTAAGGTTTATTTCTTTATTATCCCATCATTGTCTGGAGTCTCTAAGGAAGTTTCTTGCTTAAATTAAATCTGTGTAGTTTTACATGCATAGAGTTCTTAAAGAAGAGGAAATTGTTCTGCTTTTTTAATGCTTGACTGCAAACTGTGAATAATTATGACAGCCTTATAAAGAGATCACCACAAGTGCCAATTAACATACATGTTGAAACAAACGGGAATGATTCAGTTGTACATGTGAAACAAAAGAACCTATCCAGTTCTGGCTTAAGTGAAAGCCTAACTATTGCCGATCAAATGCAAGAGGGAAAAGCCAAATCTTTCAAAACGTGATATGTGATAGAAGGTACTAGCTATAGCTCAGTAAGGGTGTGAAGGAAATGGATAAAGGAGTGAAAAAACCAGAGTATAAAAAGATTAGCTCTCTAGTAAAGAGCCAGTATGATTCCAGAAGCATTAAAATCCCTGCAGGAGATTTACTGAAGACTCTGCCCTGGATTAGAATTTGATATAAAATAACTTAACTGAAGTCATACAATTTCTATGCCATTTGTAGCTGAGTTAATAGCATATGTTCCTGGAGGATTACAGTCAATGATTAAGGAAATTAGGTTTTGTTTGAATTTAATTTAGTTGTATAAAGCTGCTACAATAATTTACAGCTTTGATATTTAATATTTAATAACCCAGATCCTAAAAGAATCCGAGGTATAGCAATGTCATTATATATTGAAATATTATCCCCGTAAGTCATTTATATTTGCTTGTTGAGAAGAATGTTCATCAACTAGATGGGCTAAACAGGAGCTACTTGATAAAAAACCAATGCAGTTTTACAGGTAGTGGTAGTGAAATCCTTCTGTATCTGTTATCCAGTAAATCATAATTCACTTGGAGAACTTTTCAATCTCAGTTTCAGTCTTCATAAGAATATACCCCTGATAGTTTTCTTTCATCTAATTTCCTAGCTTTTGGCTTTATGAACATTACAGATCCTGTCTATTCTTTCTTATAAGCCTGCTTCTGCTGCTCCCTCCTTTCATTTAAAAAAAGAGGAATTTAAGTGCTCAGTCTCCAATTTAGCAGGGTACCCTGTCTCTGTTCAGAGGAAAGAAGGCATGTAAAAACACCCTCATCTGAAAATCAAGCCCCAGCATTTTCAGGCACCTTTCTATTTGCCACTAAGTTTATAAGAGCCCCAACCTGTGCTCTAAGTCCCCCCTACATACTGAGGCCACCAACTGCAGAATCTGGTCTCAAAATACACTTGTGTGAGTTTATAATCCAAAGTGAAAGCATGCACCTATGAAGCAAGAAAGGAAAAGGCTTCCAATGGCCAGCCTGCTCTTTTGCATCTCTGTAACCTGGACAGAACTGTACTCCATGCTTCCCTTCTTGTGCTTGGAGTCATTTCTCTCCTTCTCCATACCTTTTCCTAGGAGGAGAGGACCCATCAAATGATTGGTGTTTTGGACAGCTACCACCTGTTGTGGGCCGCTGCCTTCCAAGACTCAGACCTGCTAAGGGAGAGTGAGTTTAGCACAAACTTCGGCTCATTTCTAGTGCATTGTGAGTCCAGCCTTTCAGAAAAGAAAGTGGAAGCACTGACTGCCTGGCACTACAGTTATGAGTGGCTGTGGCTCTGCCACAAGCACCTGGGCCCTGGCTGGAGTGTGAGGTGCTGGGAGCTGGCAGAACTCTACTGACATCAAAACTTCTGCAGCCCCAAAATATGGCAAAGAGGAGTGTTTTTCCCCCTCTGATTAAAGCTGGGGGAAAGCATATGAGCAGTTTATAGCTCCCTACAGTTATACATCTTTTCTGCTGGTTTTATAGTTCAGAAAAAAAAAGCCCTCTGGAAGGACCATTTTTTTCTTGAAGAACTAGAAAGAAAGAAAAAGTTTCAGGTATTTTATTAGGATTTGTAATTCCTCCTTCAGCCTGGGCTCTATTTCTGGGAACACACAGGAGTTCTGCAGCACTGCATATTTCAAAGAAGAATAGAAGCAACCTTGTTCTGCAGGCACTATTTCAACCACGACTGAAGTGGAAGACCTAAAGTTACAGACAGTGAAAACTGTAGCGTTTGTCCTCAGCAAAGAGGAAAACTTTCCAATTTTGGCTAGGAATTCTTTGAATTGTCTTTCTAGTCATTCTCTCTCCTGTTTCCCAATATAACTATCATGCAGTGACCTGATAGGAATAATAGTGTTCATATTTGGGGCACAAATAAATGGAGGGTGGGCACAGGTTCCTGGTACGGCTCTTGCCAGTGACAAGGCCAAGCTCCTCTCACAGATGGAACACTGGGCACACAGGCAGAATATCTCAGGCTTTAGACAATGGTTGTCAACATAAGCTCTAAGCTAAAAACTTGTGGCACTGTTTTTGTTTACCCTCTGAGTACCTCTACATAGAGTCTTACAATTAAGTTTTTCCTTCATGGTCTGAATTCACTGGAATTCCTGTGAAAGCGTTTATTATGGCACTGAGCCTAAGCTAATGAGTCTGAAGTTAAGCCAATACAACCTGTGCCTCACTGCAACTTGATTTCTTTGGGCATGGTGTCTTGCTAATTACAATCATATGCTTCTGATAAACTCAAGTCATAAGTAAGAGGGATGAAAAAATGTTGCATATAAAAAAAAAAAAATCCCCAAACCTGTAATGTTTGTACTGGGTACGTGAGAAGTCAGCTCTCACAAAGCCAGGCTGTATCTCATCAGGGGACTCATGAAAGGACACTGGCTTCTCTGCTTATCTGTGCCTGATAAAATGTCTTTGTTGGTTTGGGGTTTTTTTTGGTTGGGTTTTTTTTTTTCAGTGATGTACAGGTTATGTGTAGGCCTTTGCTAACATCACTCAGAACAGCTAAACAATGGTACTTGGCTATGGTCCTAGCAAACAATTTCCTCCCTGGTGATATTGGGATCCAGTGATGATCATCTGCATGGTTTTTGTGTGTATTTTTATATATCTATATAGATTTTTGTCAGTCCCCTGACACATGTTCAGAATTTAATGAAGCTGTATGCAAAACTCCGTAATATTTTTACAAGCTAATTAGTTAAGCTGGCTTTTTAATCTCTGTGCTGGAAGGGGCTGAAAGATAGGACTGTACTACAAAATACAGGTTGGCAGATTGGGAACTTACTTCACAAACGTAGACAAGGGGAGGGGGAGCGTGTAAAGAAAACAACTCTCCCATCCACAAAAAAACCCTGCTAATCATATTCATCATCACTGCAGTAGAAATGTAATGACACGGGTCTTTGTCTGAGAGCAAGGCTTCCATAAACCTGTCAAGATGCTTAATTATGTTCTGTTGCATTGGACTGCCACAGACCTGCTAAGTAAGAAAAATAAAGTAGTAAGATTAGATACTCCTTTTGAACTGGAATACTGTTCTGACTTTCCTGTCCTCTTGTTATCGGTGAAAACTTCCTACGGACAAAAATTTCCACATCTTTGTTGCTTGCAAAATATATTCAGTTTTACAAACAAGCTTCTTCCCAAAGGCTGCGGTTTCTGAACAAACCATCTGCTCAATCATTTTCTTTCCTGGCATAAAGGGAGGCTGAGTGCCAGAATTTTTTTTCTGTGATGCTTAAGCATAAGTTGTTAATACCTATCTGACACCCATAGAGATCTTTGAACTTTTTTGTTGAGTAGAACAATATTGTTGACCTGTCTGACAATATCCAAAAATGAGTGAGCATTGTTTCTGATCACCCTCGCTGTATGGCTCACAATGCCAGTTTGTTTATAAATAATGTCATGTGTTGTCTTCTCTTGAGTGCTTTATCCCATTGACTATACTTCCCTCATCCTTTATTTGAGACATCTGTCTGTGCTGGTCCTGGTATGCATAATGACTTGAGAGATGTGAATAAAGAGAGCTTATATGGTGTAATAGGCACATCCAAATATCTTCTGGAGTGTAGACTCAGCAATGTCACAGTGTGTTCCTAATGGTCTTTAAACTGCCTTGAAGTCAAATGTCAATTCTGAGCACTGCTGATGGGAAAAGCCAGTTAAGAAAATCCAAAAATCTACCGCCCAAAACCCCCAACTAATGATGCCAGTGAAGGACTACTAATTCTTGTGGATTTGCTGAGTTTGATAAAACAGTGTTTGAAATAGAAAAATTTTCCTTGACAGGAGAATCTTCAGCATCTGGCAAGAAATAATGAGAGGTTTTAGACCAAGTTTTGTAACTAGCTGCTGACTTTTCCCTGTTTATTATATACTAGTAACAGCATTATAGGGGTCAAATGAGAAGTCAGAAGGAAGGGTCTGTAGTGATAGGTCTGGCATGTGTTTATGGCAGCTTTAGCCTTAGAATCCTTCAGAGAAGTTTAGGAGTATATCAGAGTATTTACCGTGCTAAGTAACAGTCATGGGACATCATGCTCGATTTTTTGGGGTGTTTTTTGGTGATGGTGGTTTGGTTTTGGTTTGGTTTTCTTCAAGAGCAGAAATGAACTATTTTTATCCCACTGGAGTATTTCAGTTATGGTGGCTTCTGTTAAGTTTCTCAGTGGGGTGAGATAGTCCTGTTGTTCTTTGAAAAACCTTGGCTGATAAATATTCTCCAGTACCTCTATATTCTGGAAGTCTGAGTGGGATCTACTCATCTAGTGTTCTCACTTTGACTTTGTAGAAATTAAAATTTATCCAAATACAGTATATTTTTAGAAATCCTACTAATGGATTCTTTTTGTCAGTAACTGAATTAGGAAACAGGCTCTTCTAAAACAGGATTCATAAGATCCTGTCAGTTCTCTACTTGAAAGTCCCTTTCAGGGTCTCAAAGACAGAGAACATGGTTTTAATGTGCTTGTTGGAAGATTTGAGGAGGGAGGTATCTTCTTCACAGAAGGAACTTTTTTATTATTTTGACTGCACCAAATAAAACCAAAATGTTTTAGAATAAGCCCATTACATTGTAGATCTCAGCATGTCAGCCCAAAGAGGGAGCTGCCATATTCACAAGTGCTACAAAAATGGGCCACAATTAGAGTTACATCAAAAAACCTTGTGTTAGTAATTGTAGCTCTGTGTGTGGTTTGAGTTTTGGGGGTTTCTTTTAGGTATATGAGAGGAGGTTTTTTGGGTGTGTGTTTGTTTGGTGAGAGTAGGAACCAGAGAAAGAGAGGTGAGCAAGGATGATGGGGTCTGATCGAGCTGTTTCAAACTACTTTTATTGCACAGAGGTAGTATAAATCATGGTAAGGTACATTAGTTTGGAATGCAGCCCAAAATGCCCAGAAGCTCAGGATCCTGATTTACAGCACTCTGAGCTAAAGACACTTTGCCAATTCTTTCATTTCCATGGTGAGTCAGGAAATACTTAGTACTCTTCTTGTGCGTATTTTGAAATCTTGGGCTTTTCTAAAAGTTTTTCTAATACTGGCAGGAGAGACCTTTGCAAGTCAGAAATTCAGAAACCTTTATTCTTTGGATTCACAGAACGTGTGGCTCCTGATAATTGTAGCAAGGAACGTTGCCTTGGATTGCCATGGCTGTTGTAGGAGTCAGGTAACACTTCCTCACCAGTGGCAGATACAGAGGAGTACTGAGCAAAGTGACCCAGTGGTGCTCCAGAACTGGAAACTGCCCTCAGTGTGCCAAATCTGAAGCACCAGTGTGACAGAAGGGCACATGAGCATACGATTTATGAATTGCGATTTGGCATACTTTGAGGTAATGCAATATATGTGAATCCTGTCCACATTTTGAGATCCTGATGTTGCAATATAGTAGTTCTGGACTGGGTCCAGTTTCTGCATAAACTTTATACATATTTTTAACTGATTAACTAATCTTTGTCTTGACAGGACTTCTTTTTCTCTTAGGAGTTTTATACATGTTTGATGGCAACAGCGAGCTACAAGTCTGTGAGGTGTCATGCACAAGTGAAATGGATAGTTTCCGATATTCCAGATAGTTCCAGATATTTCTGGAACAGGAAAAGTTCTACCAGAAAGAGATAGGTTTTTTATTATTTGTTGTGATTATTTATGAGCATGTTTATCACATTGATATGACGGTAGTATGAGGTGTATCCAGGTGTACTCATTTATGATTCCATTTTTTTGTCATTGTATGTTGATAGCTTTCCTGTGGCACTATTTTCTTCTGCACAGTATGTTTAATGAAACTAATCCAAACTGATCACCCATTCAAAGGACTGAAGGGACTGGGGTTTGACTGGAAAATAAGATGCAAACTTGAATAAACATTTTCATGTGTTGCTATGGACTCCAAGAAGCCAGGGAGAAAGCTGGTGTACCAAATGCAGAAATTAGGTGGTGTTAGTGTGTAATGAGGTCACTTGTAGGTAAATTAGGATAACCAAAACAGGCACAAGTTGAAAGAAGCATCTGTAAAGAAAGCAGTGAGCCTGGACAATGAGAGCTAGACTTTGAAATCATAGAATGGTTTGAGTTGGAAGGGACCTAAGAGATCATCTGGTCACAAGCTCACCACCACAGGCAGGACACCTTCCACTAGAGCAGGCTGTTCAATGCCCTGTCCAGCCTGTCCTTGAACACTGCCAGGGAGGGGCATATGCAATTTCTCTGGGCAACCTGTGCCAGTGCCTCACCACCCTCTCACGGAAGAATTTCTTCTCAATGTCTAATCTCAATCTACCTCCCTTCGGTTTCAAGCCATTCCCCCTTGTCCTATCACTGCATGCCCTTGTTAAAAAGTCCCTCTCCAGCCTTCCTCGTAAAATGACTCATCTGCTGTTGCTCCAAGAATCTTCCAGTGTGCTGACTGGACATGCATTCCTGACTTGTAATTACAGTCAGTTCCTGAGCCTGATGAGCAACCAGAAAGGCAAAATGTGGCTGAGATTTCAGATAATGCAGAGTTGAAGCTGTGTTGGAGATGTTGAAGGGCAGATTTACAAATGCAGCAGGGGCTGAGAGAGGGCAGCATTGTTTGGTACGATGTCAGTAGTGAAGCATGAGTTAATATAGCTAATAATAAATGTAGCACATTGTGCAGTGTCCTAAAGGGACATAGTGCATGCTCTGGAGGATGTGGATGAGCTGTCCACCCATTCTTGGCAAGCTCCACAGTTGTGAAGTCCTACACTCCAAGCTTACAAAACTGAACATTTAAAAAATGAGGCATTTGGTAACTGAAACCAGAGCTGCATTATGCTGTACATAAGTATGTTTACAATCAGAGCGGAGTAAAACAGAGTAGGAAGAATTGGTTTCTTATAATCTGGATTCACTGGCTCTTCCTTTTGTTTTTTGAGGCACTTACCAAAACAAAATAGAGAAAACGTGGGATTACTGATTCAGTGGTAGGAGAGATGTTTTACAAACTCATCTGGG
Source organism: Falcunculus frontatus (assembly GCA_013398115.1). NCBI lineage: Eukaryota > Metazoa > Chordata > Aves > Passeriformes > Falcunculus > Falcunculus frontatus. Next base: position 57,771 of record VZRV01000687.1, read on the forward strand.
GCAGGAGGATTGGTATTTGGTGGTGGTTTAGGGTTTGGTTGTTTGGTTGGTTGGTGTTTGTTAGCAGCTGTGCTGCAGGTTTGTGCAGGCTCTCAAACTCATCCTTTTCCAGCTTCCTTCTCAGAAATATGAATAGCTTTTTTGGAATCAGCTTTAAAAAAAAAGGTCTTTCATTAATGCGCCTGACTTCTTCAGTCTGTCACTACCAAAAGTCTGCGAGGGAGGAGGAGGTTTATGTCGACACTTACCATTGATGCCTTTTAGCTCTTAATTTGCAGGATTATTACATTCCAAGAACAGGATTTTCTTTGTTTTAAGAATAAGAGATTTAGTCACTGTTACTCACGTATTGTACACCAATAAAATTTGCAAGAGGAGAAATGTCACAGTAAAACATATTAAATAAGAGACATTTCATGGAAAATGGAAAATATCGTAAGTCAAAGTAATTAGTCTTGAAAAACTGGCAACTGCTATTGCTATAAATACAGCTGCACCAAAGAGGTGAAAAAAGATGTCTCCATGGAGGTATTTAAAGGTATTTTAGTACTTCTGTCACTACAGTAACTATATACCATCCACAGGTGCAACTGTAAAATGTTCATGTGTGATAAAATAGCTAAATAAGAAATACCAAATAATAGTACACAAAAAAAGTGTGCATCTTTCTTTTGCAAGGTATTTATTGTATAAAACATTCATTAAAATACAGAGACTATGACCATGACAAACTTGCAGGGACTTCAATTAGGATTTTGAATGTGTTCATTCCATTTCTTGCATTAGCCTCCAAGAGCAATCTTTTAGTGGACTTTTGACCACTCTTGTACTTGCACGTCAGCAGGTTTGAGCCCTTGCAGCAGGGTGGGCAGAGCTGGCCCCTAGGTGTTGCTCAGGACCCCTTCTAGGCACAATGTCTGTGTGCACAAAGCTCCAAGCACGGGCAAGTCAGCTGTGCTCTGAAGCTTGGACAGATAAGCCACTGCTGTGTTCTGATGCTGGCTACTGCATTAAAAGTGGTTTGGTGCATTGCTGTGTCCCTGTCCGAAGCCAATGTGGAAGGAAGCTAAAGGTCAGACTAAAAATATGTTGATGAATCAAAACCCTCTTCTGACTCTTGAGGACATGCCAGCCAGGAAATCCTTGTAAGTGTCTGAAGCAAAAGGAAAAAAGTGTCTGGGGATGGCTTTTCTCCTTGCCATGGAGGATGCTGTATCACTCCAGGTCTTCAAGGACAGTCCTGCCAGCCAATGTTACATGTAATGAAGTGATTAGTCACTGTAAAATTACAGGTTGTGCCTGCATTGCTAAACCAGAGACCAATTTTCAGACATTCCCTTAAATAAAATACTGCTGGCCAAGTTTTAGATAATGTAATTGAAGCTTCATATTGCAATTGTAGAAAAATCCTGGACTTTGAGGAGCACTCTCCAAGCTTAATCAATTCAGCTGGTCTGAGGTGGTCTTGATAGGCACTGGTGAGAGGCTGTACTTCAAACCAGAGCAAACTCTTTCCATTCCAATTCTTGTCCAGCTGCTGCCTGCAGAGGACTGGGCTGGGCAGTACTGTGCAGGTGACACACACTGCTTGTCTCTTCCTCCATGTGACCAAACACGCTGTCCCACTACCCTGCCATGACCCTGCAGCGTGGCACAGTCAGCTGTGGTTGGACAAGAGATGGGAGAAGGTAAACCAGAGCTGGGAGGCAGGGATTGCAGTCAGCCAGCAAGGACATTTGTAAACACCCTTGTAATGAGACGCTTTCCAAGGGGAGCTCAGCAGCACCTCGCCATAAAGCCTTGTGAGTCTCAGCAGCTCCAGAAAGCACAGGAGTCTCCTCACCCCCAGGAGTTCCCAGAGCACATCAAGCCTGTCTTCACTGTGCTGACTTAGTACTTGGCATTGAATCGAGTTCAGCTCCTCAATCCTTCTATTCAGAGATCCATGGCTTAGGCTCAGGCCTGCTGGAAGGCAGCTGACAGCTCTGGGTTTGACATCTTTCTTTTGAGACCTCGTGGAACATCCTTACGATCCAAAGGTCAGTGCCAGAAAGTAAGACTTTCCAAAGGGGGCACTGTAAGACCGTGTTCTAAACTACCCCAAGAGCTAGGGACCTTCAGAGATCTCATACTCTGTTCCACGTGTAAAATACATCTCTTTGGTCTTGGTTCCTCTAAGATGAACATGTAGCTGTGTGCAGTTTTTTCTTTTAATTTCCTACCAAAACAAAACACTTCATTGCAAATGCTTTCCCCGTTGAGGGACAGGAGCACTAATGACACATGACAGATGTTAGTCATGGTTGCTTTGTACACTACTGGAAGGCACTTGGGTGCCACAGAGATGTTTATGGCATAAGAAGTTTTAGAATAATGCAACTGGAGCTTATGTTGGTATTTAAAGTTAATCACTGGCTTTCAGGTTTTTAGCCACTAAGTTGACAATTATTTTCAAGCCATGTGAAGGACAGGTCTCAGGCAGAAAAATAAGTTGTTTTTCTGCCTGATATCAGTGCATTAGTAATAAATGACTTAAATTCAAGGGAGTTTGAAATCCAGTCCATAATAGTGAGGTATGAGAAGTGCATGCACGTGAAGGGAGAAAATTCAATGAGCTACTGAGGTGAGTCTCTCATGTTCTTCTCTGACCCACTTGCAGTGTTGATAAAGGTGCTAATGGACCTCTATTGTGCATGTATCTATTTTGATAACCATAATGCAGGAGAAAAAAAGCATTAAGTTGAAGTGCTGCTTCTGCAGAAGAGTATTTATTGAGCTGTTCTACAAAAGACAGATCTGGGCTCCCAGCTTAAACACTGGCTTCAGATATTAAATTCTAGATATGGTACACATGGCGTGACCCTTGTCAGGGAGGACCTCAGAGCCTGTAATTTTCACCTGATCCTATGCTCACGGGACAGTATCTAGGCTAATGCAAACACAGGCAAGTTCCTCAGCCTCCCAAAGAGATGTTTCCATCCTAGTCACAAGGTTCAGTAATTCTTACATAAAACCGAGTCCATGTGTCTCTCTTTCCCAAAGCCTCACAAAAGATGATGGCTTAACCACTAGCTAGCAGATTTGGACTGTCATTTTAGTTGGAGACATGTAGCACACAGTTTTGCATGCCTCAGCAAGAACATCTGTTTGGCAGCTGCTTCTGGTTTCAAATCAAACCTCCCCGGTTACTAAGAGCTGCAGATGAGAGAAGTTAGCAGTGGCTTGTGTCCTGTTGTGCTGTGTGATCAACTTACCAAAGGGGCAACCAGTAATGTAGCGAGCACTCACCAAGTGTGGCTTTCTAGCTGTCAGGTAATCCACAATGTGGCTTTCTGTAAGAAAACTCAATATATGCGGGAAGAGTTTCCAAGTGTGTTTGAACTGATCACTTGTTTTCAGGTTTTGGGGAGATGAGACCTCATCCGGTATCAAGGAAGAGCTCTGAGTATTTCTATAGTCCAGGAAACATCAAAGTAGTTATTTAAATGCCTTGTGGAAAATCTACCTGCTCCACATAGAATAATACAGTGTTTGTTGCTATTTGTATATGTTCTTTGTAAGAAGAGTTACGTCTGTAAAATGGCATTGAAGAAAAAGACTTTTTGCAGGATATATTTTGATTTTACCTTGTTACCACATCTGCAAGGGCTTGCCACATGATCAAGGGGTTTCCTGGATCCTGGCACACACCACAGTTTGCTTGAAAAGCACAGTATGAAATGGTTTGTGGAATAAAGGGGGAGCTGAGACTTTTTTAGCAGAACAAGAGTTGATATAGCTGATTTGCCCACAGAACACCTGGATAACAAATTCCGTTGTTCAGTTTTTTGGCTGTTGTAAGCCCGTGCTTGTTTGTCTGCTTGTTTGCTGACTGTTGTTCATCCAGTAGCTTGAGCTCATTTACCTCAGTGAGCCTTCTGGGTGCACAACAACTGCAGAAATGGAAAACAGGTACCTGAACGTGGCTTCTCCCACTGATTTTCAGCCTCTGAGAGAAGTACTTGCTGCTAAAAGGAAACTTCAGAAAAAATGGGGGATACAGATATTGGGATTGGGCTTCAAACTACATAAGATTAGGGTAAATGTTGTCATTAAAGGTACTTTGAAACAGTTATCTCTGAAACCAATTAGCAAGGGCTTTTAATTGGTGAGGGCATATTTTTAAGGACCTCTTCTTTAATCTTTTATGGTAATCAGGCTCCCACATTTACAATTCAGCAGTGTTCCTCATACAAATAACTAGATAAAATTCTTAATTAGATTATAGTGACTATAGGAAGAAGTTGTTCTAAAAGTGAAATTACAGACTGTTATGACTAATGCTGTACAAATTAGCATGAAGTAGCTCAGACCAAATTATCCCTAAGAGTTTGCAATTAGGAGCACCTGCTATTAGTGCACTTGCTAAACTTTTATCAATTAATCATTACTTCCTCAAATAACAAGAACAAAACCGAATGTTGTAAATATTGTAAGAATGATTAATTGCTAGTGGTAAATTGCTGACTAGTTCCATTATTACTTCTACTATAAAGACTTTCAGAAACGTGTCTATCAGTTTTATGAAAGCATAAATTATACTAATGTACTCAGTATCAGTTGGACTTTTTTTGTCCTACTTGGCTGGTAGCATCTGTTCTCAAATGTAGATAAGTCTGATATTTTCAGAGCATGAACTGTGTAACAGAACATGGTTTTTACCTTGGATTTTTTCTTCCTCTTTTGTTTTTCAAAATGGACCCTAAACTCAGACTCCTAAATGTTAGGCGACTAAATCAATGACTCTATTAATTCTTTTGATTACTAGGTATAGGGTAATTCCCTCATCTGAGGATACTGACCTTTGTCATCTGGAAAGATCTTTAGTGTTGTTAACATCGTTGCCTGAACTTACCTGTTTGTTCCTTTTGTGAAGCAGCATTGTCCCACTTCTTTTTCAATACATAAATGAAGAGATGAGGCAGTATTATGACATTGGAGTGTAACTAAAGTGGACGTTTTAGTCTTTTGTTTTTCAAGAAGCCTCTGTCTTCTTCAGTCTTAGGCATTCTGAAAAGGTCAGAGAAGTAGAATACTAATTAATGGTTCAATAAATGATGCTTTATGAAGCATTTTTCTTTATGTTAACTGGAGGTTGGAGGAGATCTTAAATTTTGCCAATTCAGGAGTGCTTTTAGTCCTGTGTAATCAGAGGCATTGCAGCTTTAACGTGAATTGAAAAAACCTAAATTGGAGAGCACAGCATTACATCTGTTGAGTGAAACAACAGCAGGTTGCCAAAATGCATGATACTATGTTACCAGATTAATAAGAAATCTATCAAAATCTGGAAATGATCAAGAGATGCATAAAATAGTTAGAATTGTTTATCTTGGCTGTTCTGAGATGAAGTCACTACATGGATGGAATAATTGTGAAGTGCAGCTTGTGAAAACTGTCAGAAATTAAGATTTCACAAAGCTGGAAAAAAAAATGAGGGTGGAAATCAGCCAGCAGGGGAAGAAAAAACTCCAAAAGCTAGATATTTTTGACATGCCTCAGAGACATAAAGGGAGAAGGTATGGGTGAAAGATTTTTCTCATTCCCAGACCATCTGAGCTGTAAGGAAGATTAGGCCACTTCCTAATAACCCTTTAGCTTCCTAGCATAAAATGTAGCTGTCAGTTATGTCTGTGGGTTTTATTATAGTGCTGTTGAACAGGCAGTGCAGGTAAATATTGCTCAGATTATTTAGTCCCCTATAGTAAAATGGAGACAACAGAGGAGCAACAGAAAACATGTTGCTGTCACTTAACCTAACATCTGAAATGTTCTCAAGCTTTAATCACATGATAAATGAGATAATAACAGCCTATGTCCTAAATGTTGCAATCAAGCTGCCCAACACGGTGCTGTGGAAATTCCTCCTGGGGAGCTCTTGGTGAGCCAGGCTCATTGCCTCTCCACAAAGCACCCCTCATTCGGACCACTGGGCTTCCAAGCCCCTCCTGAAGTGAACTCTCCCTTGTGATGAATTCGTACATTTCATGAAGTGACTGTTTGAAGGGAAATACAATGCTTACATGAGGCACTTAGTGTGTTTTGATAATATATATGTACAAGTTTCAGTTATTTCATAATACAGTTATATAAATTATTCTAAATGAAAATATTTTACTGAGAGCTTAAACTTGAGGCATGTGAACCATGGAAGTGCAAAGTGGAGCCCTGTGGGGAAGCTTGGCAATCGTCAGAACAGAGGTGGACCTGTAATGCAGAAGCACAGTGAGGGAATCACCAGCAGCACCCTCAGGAAATGCAGGCATTTTGAAATGCAGTCCTCATTAGATTGATTATTTCTTCTATAATTGATAAGCTGGCCAAAAGCAGAGTTTCAGCAAACAGCAATGAAAATTACAAAGCACTTAATGATGATCGTGCTCAAAATCGTAAAGATTTTTGTTGTTTCTATCGCTGCTGTTTTCTTACTTCCCACCTTAAAGCTCGGGTACTTTTGACAGATTAAAACTTTCTCTTCCTATACCTTATCAAGCATAAGACAAACTGAATTTTTGTTTTTTAAGTGAGCCATTTGTATAAGGCGGCTGTGTGCCTGCCCTCTTCTTTTCAGTAGCCTCAGCCTCTGTATACTTGTTTTCTGCCTTCCTCTCCCTGTATGGACGTCACTCTTTCTCTGCACAACTTTCACAGATGAAGCTGGTAGTGTATGATACAGTGCTGAAGCCTAAGAACAATCCCCTTGTTTCCTTGTACCCTGGATCCCACTCATATTTGCACAATGGTGCAAGTAAGAAACAACTTTGGTCATGATTGGTGACCATCACCATAATTCTCACTCACCTGAAGCTGCTACCACACCATATTAAAAGAAATGGGTGCTACTGGCTCTGCTCAAAGGAAGAAAATCCTAAATCCTTGGCACAGGTGCTGAGCAGAGCAGCAGTGATTTTAAAGAAGCTGCTGTGATTGACATGAGTGGAGTATGTAACCACAGAAGGATATATAGGTCACCAGGGAGCTGACGTTTCAAACACTCCTGCTAGGCATCCCCTTTGGCACTTTGGTTGGCCTAGCTGGGAACAAATAATGAGGAAAAACAGTGACTCAAGTGACCACTGTGTAGCACTTTTCTCTCTCTGCTTCTCTATATTCACATAAATCATCAAATATTTAGTTTTAGCCTGTTAAATCCTTTCTCTTGTAAGGGAGGAGGTGTCACAAGAGTGGATGTCTCTCATGAGAGTTTCAGCATTTCCCCATTTGGACTTGGTTGAAAGTTCTGCTACAAATCCTGTTCTTGTAATATTGCCACTAGACACTTTACCAAACAAATAAGTACCTTAAATATTTCCCCAACAATTTATAATACAAGTTCACTTTATTTTAGTTTTTAGACCAAAGAATGCAGCTACTCTCACTTTATTAAGCTAATTCCCCACATTTTGACTACTGTAGGCTTCCCTTTTTTAACTGTGCTGCCATGTGGCTGCATTTGAGTTATGCCCATAGCTCATTTGGAAAATTGTAGATAAGAACTGGCCCCAAAATGCAGTACTAGAATGTGAGCTGCACTTTCCTTTGTGTGTATGAGTGTGTGTGATTCAGATGCAGGGGAAAAATCAACATAAATATTGGTGGGCACATACTCAAAAAACAACTTTACATGCAATGCTTTTCTTGTTCAGTTCTGTTTCTACTGATCTTGCAGCAAGTGAGTGAGTGAGATCTTGTGCTCCCCCAGCCCAAGGGATCCCCTCCTCTGATGCTACACCAGCACCTCCATTTCAAGCCCTGATAGGAATGTAACTGGAATCAGGGGTAGTTATGGTCCTCAGCTAAGCTGGCTGTGCATTCATATCAAAGCCAGTTGGCGGAGGTCAGAACAGCCCCATCTGTGTGCTAGACTGCTCCAATCCAATCTGCTGAGGAGAATGAGTCCAAACCAGCAAGGACCAGGAGCAAACTCTTCTGCTTACTCATTATCAAGGAAAAATTGTTGTACTTCACTGATCAGTGGAGAACATTCCTAATATATATGTGTATATATATATACACACGTTATATATAACACGTGTGTTAACATTTTGTAAATCTAACCTTTGGAATTCTTTCAAAAATTGCAGTGCAATTTGGATCAGGTTTAGATTTATACAAGCATGTCTGTCTGGTTTTTATTGTTCTGTACCAAATAACTGTTAGCTCATTTTGCCTAAATTTAATGGCATCATAGAAGCTGGAGATTATCAAGTTTCTACGTGTTTTGCCAACTAGGAGAAAAGCTGTCATGTCACTTGATAGATACCATGGAAAGTCACAGAAAAATAGGAGAATCTACAGCCAAAGTTTGCACATACCCTCCCAGATACTGAAACCAATCAATTGCAACACTCCAAACCTTAAAGAAATTAGTCTGTTACCCTGCTAGTTTTCCTTGGGGCTGAACGAATTAGTTTCACAATACTACCCTTTCTGATCTTTTCCCTGTGATAATTTAATTGTCAAAAAGTTGGTTTTTTACAGAAGGTCTCTTGGAGATTGTCTGTTGCTCAGTTTCACTTTGTCTAAATTTGTGGGAATTTGAAGGGGTCTTTGAAATACTGTTCTAGTCACTTAGGGCACATTTCAAAGCCTTCTGTGGCACTGCAGAGACTGAAGTACGTGACTCACTGAGTGAATGTGGCTCGTGCTAATTGTCTGGGGACCTTTGTTCTAGTAATATATTGAGTTTCCTGCTCTGAGATCACTTTAGTCAATAAAAGGCTGGTTTCTTTGAATGTAGGAAATAACTGAAACCCAAAATTGAATATCATTATAATGGACATCTTAGGAACCCCACAGAACAAATGAAATTAGGTTATGGGCACAGGCCTTGTTAGAGGTGACTGACTCTACTCTCTTCCTGAAAAAGTTGTTTTAGTTGCGTGCATGCTGTGCTAAGTAATTGCTTTGCATCAGTAATCCATTTTTCAGTACAAATCGGTCCCATTAAAATTGGCTGGTGAGAGTCAGTATGGCCAACTCTTCTAGAGAAACACGTTGCTGTGTGCAAACAAGCAGCCTCAGACCTGCCTTTGCTGGCTGGCAAGGCAGAAATTGCAAGTGCTCTGTTGCAGCAGTAAGGATCGCAGTGCATGCCATGCAACAATGGATCATCACTCCTTACAGCAACATGGCAAGGCTCACTGATACTGCCAGAGCTCTGAAAGTACCCTGGAATGGTTAAATTCACAAGGACAAACTTTATCCACTGTACCCTGCAAGTCATAAACAGCAAGAATGCTGTAATTTGTCAGGTGACAGAGGTAAACTGCGGTGAGTGGTGGCATGATTTATAGATCTTGATTTGTGTAGGCAAAGGGCAGCGTGTCTTTGTGTCATGTATAGGTTGTGCATTTCTGCAGAGACAATCAGTGTTTGTCTTTACCCTGTATTCCTGAGTAACTCCGTGCTCAATGCTGTTTGCCTTTAGCAAACATTCTGCACTGTTTTGCATTAAGTATTTTCAGTGATTGATAGTTTTCTTGTTCAAAGATTGATCAATGTGAATCTGCTTTTCATCTTGGCCTAAAGGGACCCTTGATGGAGTGGAGCTTTTGGGGCTGTTTTTCTATAAGCATTGAAAAGAAACTGAAAGACTTGATGTTGAGTCGCTGGGGATTGCGATTTATAATGTGTGGCTTGGTCTATCACTCATTATGCAGCATAATCAACTAAGTGACCAGTTCAGATGGGAACAAAATCACTGTCAGTTTTCTCAGAGAGCATCAGTGGATGAATATCCTTTGGCAGATTCCTAGCCAAACTCCAATCTGAGAAACAAACTCTGCTGTCTTTATGAGTGAAGAGCAAAATCATGGGCTGGTAGAGAAACAGGGGAAAAAAAAAGAGCAGTGCAGAGGGGGTGTCTGTGTGCAGAAGAGGGCAACTGTTTTGCCACGTCTTCAGTGATAGCAGGTTTTGAAGTGTTCACTAAGAATAATGGATTGAACTGTAGAGAAACATAGCTGCAAGGTTAGATATGTGTGAGATCTATGAGTCAAACCATCAGGGACTGTCCCAAAAAACCCCATGAAATATGCAGACCTTGGAACATCTGAATATAGTTTGGAAACAGTGTTGAACGTAAGAGGAAACACTCAACTAAATAGCTATTAAAGCTTAACAAATAAATGCTTATTTACACCAACATATCCAGGCAATTTTAGCAATGAAAGTGTTAAGTGAAAGTGAACAGAATTTAAAGGAAACAAAAAGAGCATTTAGTGAATAGGATTTTAAAGGGATGAAAAATCCATTATGAAGTTAGCAGGATAAAAATCAACACTTTCTGATGATCATGTAGCTTTGCATCATAAAAATGTAAATGAGCAATATTTATTGCTAAGCCAATTTAAAGACTCAGCTAAACATTAAGTACACTGCTACACTAACAAAATAAAGTTGGCCATGTCACCAACAGAGAACAATTGTAATTCTTCAAGCTCAGGGTGGCAGCTTTGCCTAATACTTGTAACCTCTTCCTTTTGCTCTGGTGGATTCTGCTTTCCCTGGTGGCCTAAGAAATTTCACATCTCCTCTTGTGGATCAGAAGAGAAAATAGCAAGCAGAGAGGTGAAATAGTTGGTTACACACATGAAACAAACAGTAAATGATGTAGCTGCTGGGGCAGTAGCAAAGTTGGAATGTAATGGAAGGTTTAGATTTAATATCATTCAAATGAGATAAAGCACAAACAACAGGGCCTGAAATGAAAACATCTTGAAAGGGAGGTAGGCAGGGGTGGAGAGAGAGGGGAAGTGTCTGACGGGTGGCTGTGTGTGGGAATAGTGAATTAGAGCAGCTGAACCAGAAAACATAATATACATGTGTTTCACTTCCCAAATGAAGGGACACCTTTTCAGGTACTGTTTGAATGGCAGTGATTAAAGAAGATTTTCAGGTTAAATTCAAGTACTCCAATTTCCTTTATACAATGTTGGATATGGATTTGTAGAGGGCATCTTGCCATCTATTTGATAGCAAACTTGTTTGCTGTGGAAGGAAACGGCATCTCTTGAACCCTTTAAGTTATTAAATAAATGTCACAAAGTAAACAAAATTCAAAGAAAAATGTACTGATAGGAGTCATAGAAGAAATTATATACAATAGGCATCTCAAAAGACGTTTTTGTTTTCTAGAGCAGTGGTATTTGAATTTCTCAAGAAGCAGTTTATTTAAAACATCAGAGTCAAAAAACCTTTGGTGTGGAATGTTAAAAATGCATTAAATTTTTTAAGTTTCACAGGGAGTTTTCATTTGTGGGCCAGAGGTTATTTAGGTATTTACTTGATGTGAAACCAAATGATGATCTGCTTTTCACTGCAAGGAGCCAACATTGTGATCAAGGAAAGGAAAACCACATCTGCATTAGAACTAAGTAGTAGCTGCTGTTATTGACTCTTTAAATCCAACCCAAACAAACAAAAATATTTCAGCTATTATGTCTTAATGCAACAGGGGAGCACGTTATATCTGCTATTGTCGGCAAGCTGTGAAATAACATTTATAGATCAATTTACATTAATTTAAGCAAAATATTTCCAATAGATGCTTTTACAGATAATTTCATTCCAATCTGCTTCTTTATTCTCTATAGCAAGTTTTGCTAAGATGTTTTAATGTTAGAGTGTGAAGGCAGACTTTGCTAAAACCAGCATTGCTAAGGACAAGCTTTCATGCATGGACTCCACATACATTGATTATTATCAGAAATAAGTTTAATACTCCAGAAATCAGGGCAGCTATACAAAATGAAACTGGGAGGTGCCACAACCCTTAAGGCTGTGAAGAGAACCAAAACAGTAATACTCATGTGAGACACTCAATTGGATTCTCTGTGGGTTCATGGCAAGAAGGCCAATTTTTTTTGCGCTTTGGGATATCTTTGTTCCCGCACGGGTAGCGCAGGGATGGACACACTGAGCTGCCTTCGCACATCCCAGCACCCGACCCAGTAACCTGATATTTCCTCTCCCTCCCCTGACAAGATGCTGAATTTTTCGCCACACGGTGTGATAGCTTTTTTAGGGTTTTTCTTATGAGGTTTGCTTTCTTTTGCTGTTGTCCTATCAACAGTTCAAGCCTGACAGGAGTTTCCATATTGGGTCATTGGCCATTCCTGATTTGACCCAGTACAGTTCCAGTATTTCAACTGAACTGTGACCTGTATCTTCCCATGTGCAGGCTGCTCCTCAAGACTCAAACAGGATGAATGTGGGTTACCTAGTATGCTACCATCCCAATTTTTTTTGGAGAGTGAAATTTTACTATATATAACACAGAAAAGAGGAATGGAAGTCCTGCTTCAGGAATTTCTTTTTGCTGCCTTTTTTTTTTTCACCCTAGCCTTTACTACTTTCCAGAGAAAAGAAGTTAAAATGACCGAACTGAATCTCTTTAAACCTTTAATTAAAGTATTGGAATGAAAACAGGGAACTTTAAAACTCAGAAGTCTTATCTGCAGGAAGCAGCTACTATCATCTATTCTTTTAAAAATTATTCATATCAAACTGTTGGAGCAAATTTTCTTTGGGAAAGGAATTAAAACAAAGTAATAGCGTGGGGCCAAATGCACTCCTTTACATAGCTCGATTTTACAGAGAGGCAGAGCAGGTGCAAAGCAGCTGAATGATTATGGAAGATAAGAGCAGCAGTGGTTCAGACTCACCATTTAATCTCAAGATCCAGCAAAAGCTTCTTCTTGCTCCCTCACCTTTGATTTTTTTTTTAGCAGGAACTAGGGAGCAGAGCTAGGGGTAAGGATACTAAGCCGCCTGTTTCTCTGGCAGCCTTTAATTGCACAAGCAGCAGATTCTGCTTCCTCCAGACTCTGTGGGCTGTCTGAGTCCTCTGCACTGGAGGGGAAATGAGGCGGAGTGGGGGCTGCTGGAGGAGGCTGGACAGAGCACTCTGGACAGTGAAAGAAGCTGAGAGATATCAAGTCCTGCCAAAAGCATTGAGGAAAACTGGCGTTGGGTGTGTGCAGGAGGAGAATGTAGGCTAAAGTTACTGATGGTTGCCTCAAGATCTTCAGTAGTGGATAAAACAGCTCATGGAAAGGTGATATTTAAGCAAACACCCCAATACTTTTGGTTCAGTGCAGCCTGTATTTGGGTAGGGAGCACCATGCTGAACTAGTTATCCCAGGCTTGTGTTTCACACGCTGCAGCTGAAGCAGGCCAGCAAATAGCTCGGCAATGCCACATGAAATATTTTGGCATATATCTGACAGCTCATTGGGAGAATATCCTGGAAAATTGATCACCTGACTCCATTACTCAAAAATAAAATTGAATTGGTGTAGTGAGGTAAACATTGGTGAGGGTGTTTGAATGCTGTTACAGGAAATGAAATCCTCTGCATATATGGCAATATTTATTTTACATTTTGCGTGCTTCAATAGGAAATGAGCTCATATTTATCTTCGCTCTATAGCAAGATGAATTAAGCTCCAGAGCAAGTACAGCAGCATTCTCCAATGATTTTCAACCTACAAAGCTTTATCCCTGAATCCCTCTTGCCTTGCCTTACATTTATGCTCCTGCATAGGATGGAGAGGGCAAAAGCCCTTTGAGAGGCCTTTTCTGCTTGTGGGTTTACTTGCTGCAGTATTGTTGAGGGGGGAAAGGGGAAGTAAGAGTAAGTTATTTCTGCACTTAGCTGGAATAACTTGACCTCCTGACTCTCCTTAGACGTTTGGCCAATAGGACTTTTCTGGCTGCATCTTCAATACCATCAGAAATAGAAGTCTGTAATATATCACTCAGACATTGGGTAAACTTGTGAAAATTCTAGACATCTTCTGGATAAATGAAAGAAATTGATGTTAGGTCTCACTAATCAAGCCAAATAACACAATAATACATAAAGAGAAGAAAAAACCCCCAACTTTTGTAACTTATTTTCTTCCTTTCCACCTTAGGATCTTCTTTCTGCATTAGAAATTAATATAATCTGTCTTGATCTGGTCCTGCTTAAGTGAACAGCAAATTGCAAGGTGGAATGGAATATAAGACTCACTCTATTTCTTGTCTTGAACTCGTTTATATACTGCACTTTATTTCTCATTCATATGACCACAGTGCCCATGACTTGTAATCTTTTTCCCAACAAAACACAGTTATCCTGTAGAGCAAAATGTGCTGGAGGAAAGTCTGCAAATTTAGACCTTGTAAGGGAAAGAAAACAGTGAAATGAGAAATGTTTCTAGTGATAATTGAGTAATACATATTTGTCATATGTTAGAGTGACTTTTTTTCCTCCAAACTGTAACACTCAAAAATGTGATAGCAGAGAAATTATCTTATCCTGCTTCTTTATTCCTAGCTGAATAGTTGTTTGGGTTCCACAATTTAAAAACTAGTTTCTCACAGAAAGCCTTATCTAACATATGGCATTGTCTCTGCAGTGACTGAATGCCTCATGAGCACAGAGTGACTTTATTTTCACAACAGCAGCACCCTGGGCTGAGAAAATTTCAACCCTGCTAATTGGGTGGGGTAGAGGGGGAGAGAGGAAATGAAGTGCCTTGCTTACTTTTCTCAGCTAGCTGCTGCTGAGAAGCCTGTCTTTCCTTCCATTTCCTGTAAAGGGGCTGTGATTTTCATGGATGCCAGGAGGATCTTTCTTCTTTCTGTACCGTGGGGGAAGCTGTGACAGGGCATTGGTGATGTGGGACACAAAGCCACCTGCACATTATCATTACTTGAAGAAGTGAATATTGAACCTGGTGATGGTATGGGCAAATGGGGCTGTAAGATATCTGGCTTTTGAGGCTCTGAATGAAACTGGGAACATTGCAGTTTAACTAAACTTAGTGTTACAATCAAGTAGTGCACAGGAGCTAAGGCAAAAGAGATGAAGCTCATGCCCCTTCTTCCCAGCAGCACCTGCTGATCAGTATTTTTCTTCTAACATTTTTTTCTTCTGCCCATTGTATTAAAAACATACCTTAGTTAGACTCTGCATCAGAAACCTGCCCTGGTGGTTCAGTAACCGCTGTCATCAGCACAAGAGAATGAGTCACTTGTCCTCGCCCTGTGGAAGTGTGCAGAACTGAGGTGCATGTCCCAGTCACCTTTGGCCAAAATGCTGATTTAGGTGTTGCACCCAAGGACACATCTGCAGAGATTAAACAGCCCCAGTGGAATGTGTTCTGCATTCTCTTGAAATTGCTGCTGTGAACTCCTTTTACCTTCCAGAGCAAAGAATCAGCCAACAGCCTCCCCGTTGCCATTTTAAACAATTTGCTCTGAGAGGGGGCTCACCATCTCCTTGAGGCCTGTGGCCTAGGAGTATTTGACTGCATAGCCAGTGCTTTTATACAGTGTATTTTCTGTATAAAAATGTGAATACTCAGCACTTGTAAGTAAGCACCTTGGTTTTTTCCTGAAAGCTCTCAGTATATCAATAGGTATCCAAAATGTATTATAAGCAGAGTATACATTTGTTTCTGTTACGCTAACAAAAAATACTTCATTTCTTTAGGCCTCTCTTTCTCTTTGACATTTTTTTCCTTTTCATAGCAGTTCTGAAGCATAATGCAACTGTTTTCCAACCTGTCTGTAACCATGGTTTTAGTTTTTTGTTTCCTTTGCTAATGAAAAGAAAAATCAAATCAATTTTATCAAGCTACTGGTAAAGTACAGAGAGCATTTACTGTAATTAGGACACTGCATTACAGAAGTGATCTAAAGAATCCTGTTAAATGTCATTGCTCTTAGCAAAGAAACTACAGAAGTTGAAATGGAATTTTTAAAAGGAGAGTTGAGGAATATGCTTAGCTGTTCAGTCATGTTGACTGATGTACTCATGAGCTGTGTTTTAACTTAACAAGTTGGATTTTCTTTCTGCAGTAAAAGATTAGGAGAAGTCTTTTCTCTAAACCAGGTAATTCCACACTTGCCTGCTCTTTGTTTAGCAGCTGTTATGCCACCCTCCATTCATTCTGGAAGTTGGCATAATGCAGGTAATGATGAGGTGTGTGATGACAAATACCTTCATTGTCTCATTTCCAACTGATTTCATATGCCAGATTGTTCAAACCACTACAGAGTAAACCCAGTGCTGATTAGAGTCTAATTTTTGATTCTTTTCAAGTTTATCTTTAAGGACTATAAATTTCCTTCAGAATATGTCTGGTCCTTCAATCTTATCAATATGGATATAGCCTGTATCATTAATTCATTGGAAGTAGGTGCTTATCCTCTTGCCCCTGTTGATTGGATTTGCAAGATTGGAGCCTTAATAAGAAGCTCTGTATTCTGCAGTGAGGAAACATTGTATGGTGAAGATCTGGTCCCATATAGCACTATTTGGGAATTAATCTTGCAATCAAATTCAATGCAGGATTAGCTCTGAAACCCCTTTCTTATATCTGACTCACGCTAACCTGCATGTTTAAGAGACAGGCAACTGCTTTGGGGAAGTGGAGTCATTGTTCAGTTGCTATGAGCTGGTAAATACACAGTGGTAAAGGCTTGGCCCTGGCTCTTCCTCTCCCTGATTCAGAACTGGTGAGAGCAAACCTGGCCTGCACTCGAGACAGAAGTCCATAGTTAATGGACTCATTCAGACAAGGTTTTATCTGCTTACTTATTCACCATGCCTGTTCTAGGCCTACTTGAGTTCCTCACACCTTGGCTGCACGTGTGAAACCCCTCATTCTACAGAGAGAGAATTTAACCTTCTGTTCTTACTTACCTCCATGAGTGAGATTGTATCCTCTTGTTAGCACAGCTGTGTGGTCACAGAGCCGCTGAGCACTGCACAATGCGGAGGTGCTGATTTTGTGCTAAGTATGTTATTTTTTTCGTCCCTTATAGAAACATTTCCATAGATGGGGAACTGTCTGAATTTTATAACATCAATGAAATGCTGGTTGGGTTGTGAAAGAACTTACACCCATAGACATGGAGTATAATACTGAATATATCAGCTCTCTATCTCCTCGATATGTGCAGAAATTTGAAAGAAAAGGATCAAGCAGTACTTTAAAGTTCAGATCCTGAAATCAATAAAATTTCATCTGCCTCCATCTGCCCTCCCCCACCTGCTACTTAATGATCTCTAAATAACTTTAGACAGAGAAATGCATTGTAGTATTTTGGACTGAGCTGGTTTGAGGATAAAGTACACTCTGCAGAAGAAACAGGAAAAGAAAGTGAAAAGAACACAAAGGCAAACATTCAGGGGTGATCAAATGTGCCATATATGTATGGATGTAGGATGTCAGGGTGAAATAGATTACGAAAGCATGAAGATCTGGCAATTGAAAGGAAAATAAAAAGTGTTCTTGGTAGTTATAACGTTGAAACTTTTTTGAAAAGGGGCTGGGCTTGTAATGAAAACAACATCTGGCTGTGATTGCTAAAACTTGATTGCAAAAGGAAAAACTGAATGATGTTATCTCACTGATTGACATTAAAAAAACTTGAAAAAATGGACATTAAAAACGAAAGTTAGACAGATGTAGCAAAGCAACAGCTGTTGGAGATGGACAAGCTTTCTCTGGGGACCCATTGCCAAGAAAATATAAGAGCCTTATTCCGATTGCCTGCTGCTACAAATCAGCATTAGCTCCACTGAAGTCAGACTTGTTGTGCCAGTGCAAAACCGGCATAAGGTCAGAAATACGTGTGGAAAGCAAAGCAAAGTAATAGAATATGGCAGAGTTCTATCAGGAACCTAATTGGTTTGGCATTTTTGTCACAGGTATCTGACTTTGTAACCACATTTATTTTTTATGATTGATGAACATACTCGAATATTGGCAGCATGATCATATTCCACCAGGTGGATCACTCAGAGGACTTATTCTAGACATAGAAAAAGGAGAAAAGGGCAGGCACAGGTTCATCCTCTTGTGCAGTATTTCAGTGAGAGAAAACCGATGCTTACCTATTCTCAGAGATACTTAGGGGGTAAGATGAGGGCAGAAGGAAGATGACTTGAGCCTGCTGTGCTCCTCATCTTGTTGAAGGTCCTCAGTTTCCAGTGATGGAGGATGGGTGTTTCCCAAGCCAGGATTGCCTGGCTCTGAGACATACCCAAACCCCGAGCTCTGGAGCACTCTCCGAGCTCTGCAGCCCAACAGTCTCACGCCCCCAGGCTGGAGGGGCCCCGGCTCACGGCAGAGCCGTCAGTCGGTGTGGGTGAGCTGCTCGCACCGGGCAGCAGCAATGTCACCTCCTGCTGCTGGCAGCACTTACGGACCCCGCGCTGTGGCCGCTTTGCTCGGTGCCCCCAGTGTGAGGAACTCCCCGTGTTCATGAGCTTCATCCCCAGCTGTGGTAAAGTAAACAAACAAGCAAATTAAGCCTGCAAACAAGAAAACGTGCTTCCCAGCCAGCCTTTCTTATTACATTTTTCTAAACAATTCTTTTGGTTTATAGGGAGGTTTTATTTTTCACTCTAAACTGTGACTGTATGTTAAGGGCGAGCAGCTTCTTCGCGCCTTTCTTAACTTGCTGTAAAGAGTCCGGGTGGTGGTTGCTGTGTTCTGGTGAATAATCCCTTATCCTCTACATCACAGACAAATGCTGGCTGCGAGACAAAGAACTGGAAGTGAGTGTGAGCAGATGTATAAAGTTGTGGTAGGGGAAGGGGGATATGACAGAATTAGGAAGGGACAAAGTATTGGAAAATCAGAATAGATTTTCAAAATAATTTTTTAAGAGGCTGTTGTTAGTGACAATGTTTTAACAAAGTGTTTTGTTTCTAGGTGAAACAAAAAAGAATATGCTCATAGCTCTCTGATGCCGTTCAGAGAAAGGGAGCAGGGATGAAAACGGTTGGGAGAAGGTTGATATTTAGAGGAGAATTTGCATGGTCTGCTTTACCCAGCAATCTCAGATTGGTAAAGCTGAAATCAGGACATGTGCACACACGTGCCAATTCAGAACAATTTACTGTGTCTTCCCTCCTGAGTGCTGGAAAGCCATAAGGACCCCAGGGAGAGCAGCCCTCCAGCACGAGCACAGAAACGCAGCTGCCCCAAGCAGTGACAGTTCCCTATTAGCGCTGCCCCACAAGCGTGGTGTAGAAGCACAGAATACAATTCCATTCCATTTTATCTGCTCTCAGAGAAAACACAAGATTAAATAAGTCTCACCACTGCTAACTACTGGCTAACAGTAGAAAGGATGAATGTTCTGCCTCCCTGTCTCATCAGGCAGTTAACTGCACGCATCCTTTGCCAACCACATGTACTTTGTGCTTCAGCAAATTTCTTTCAGCTGACAGGAATCGGACTAATGTGGCTCATCAATTGGGCTTTTATCCTGTTTCATCAAACTTCTTAAGCTTTCTTTACCCTGGCTTTCTGATTTGTTTCTGAATCTTCTATCTCTTCCTCTCAGACCTCCTCCAAAGAGCATGTTGGACAGTGGTTTTCTTCTGCAGAAACCAGATTTATGGGATTTACAGCATAGGGGGATCTGCTCTGCAGTGACTGTTAGCCCTTGGGTATCAACAGATGCTTTCTATGCGAAGGAAAAAGAAAATCCATTCACATTTGTATTGTGTGTTATTGTTCAAAGTCTGGTATTGAGATCAAGGGGGTCACCCAACTGAAAGCCATCCATAGTAGTGCTTTCTTGCTGTACAGCAGAATAGTTTCCAAACAGATTATTGGCCCTGGCAAGAAATAGCAAAAGTGTATTCCAACCCTTAATAAAAGAGCCTTTTTCAGGAAACTAGTATCATGCAAGTAGTTCTGAGGTTTTAGGTGCTAAGGCAATAGGACAAAATCATTTCCTCCCGGGTTGGATTCATTTCTGCTAATTGATTTTAAATCTGTTTTGTGGTACCAGGAGGCCTGGTACCTGGTTAGTTGGTTGTTTAATTCTGTCTGTAAATCTGCCATTCCTGCTTTTCTGAACTCAGGGGGTTTTGTTTTAATGTTTACCACCTTTACAGAAATGTGCTGTAATTGGTTTTTTTCCAGGGTGGGGTGCACATGTGGGAATCTGTCTGCTGGACCTCTTAGTACCTATCCCAGTGGTCAGGTGTAGGTAGCCCAGTGTGTGCTCTCCACAGCACCCAAGGTGATGCTTAGGCAAATGCCAGCCTGGGAGTGCCAGCCAGCCTTCCTCTCCATGGCCCTGGCACCAAGCCAGATTGACTGCTGGAGCTGGCTGGCATCCAGCTGATTCTGTGTGCAACCAGGACTGCCTCTTTCCATAGATGGGGCTCTACATGACCTCACATTTACATTGTGATGCAAATAAGCTATTTTGATAGCAAATATTATTCATACAATGATATTTCAAGTCTCTGTATTATTTCTGACATTGCACTTTATCTCATAATTTTTTTTTGCATTTACAGCAAACTCCTTTTCTCTTTAACCATATATCAAAGGTACCCATTCTCAATGAATTTGAATTCATGGCTCACTTGGCCTTCATAGGAATATGAAGAAATGGTGTCTGCTCTTGAAGCAAAGTTTTGATATTTGGTTGCAATTCCAGTTTATTACAGCTGATGTCAGTCATAAATCCTCTCAGACTTCCATCCTTAAGTGAAAAGCTCATCAAATGACTGATTTCCGTTTGCTGTGTTTAGTGTTTGCATTTAAAATAGTTTGGCACGTTGCTAATAGGTTTTAAGCAAAAATTCAGCTTCATTTCATCAGACTCGAAACATGGAGATAAGTCTTGCCAGAACTATAGTACATTGTCACCTAATGCTCAGAAATAGTTGATCGCTTCTTTTGTTCTGTGCCACGTACTTGAGGTCTCATCCCTTCCCGAAAGTCAAAGATTTTCTGTCTGCTGCAGTCATAAGGACTTTTTGTAAATGAGGGTAGCGATGGATATCATGTCAGATTGCATTGGATATTGCAGATTGAAAGGTTATCATTGGGCAAATCACCCACATGATAATCTAATTAATATTTTTAAATTTTTTTCTCTTTTTTTTTTTTTTTTGTGGCAGAGCCTACCCCTTTTATTCCTGAGCAATGTCTAAAATAATGCATCCTCGAGCTGGACTGGAATCTTGCTTATATTTAAACATTAGCTGATAATAATTTTATGCATCATGTAAACCTTTACATAATGAAGTGCTTTGGCATTCATCTCATGCAGTAATATTTGCTTTTTGATGACAAGCTAAACTGTCACTGGTGTGCGTTGCATTCCAAATGCCCTCTACCATTACAGCCTGATTTGCTTTGAACTGTGCGGTTGCATTTTAAATTAATAATATAATATTAAAGCACTTATTAGAAACAGCAACTGCTGAACGCTTAGCTCTTCCCAACTGGAATATCTGTGGGTTAAGTGTGGGTTTGATCAAAAAAAGTGCTATTTTGCTATTGTCTCTCAAAGGACTTTCTCCCTGTTATTCCTCAAGTGAATTTGACCCTCAGTTTGCAAATCCCCACTCTTCTTTCCTTCTCATATGCAATGTTCTGTGACAAAAGAAATATAATGTTCAACCTTGGTTTGTCTTGTTAACAGCATGTGGTTAGAATATTGTGCTGCCATTTCAGTAACATTTTTACACTTGTCCCCTACTGTCTTGGCTGGTTGCCAGCACGGTGATTTATGCTTTGTTTGCCTCCAGATGTTATTACTGCTTTTCTTTCCTGGATGGGCTCTCTGAAAGGGTTCTTCACACATTAAGACGTTGAAGCTCTTAAATCAGGGACTTGCTTAAACTAATTTTCAGTGAAAATGAGCATAAAAATTCCTAAAGGAACAGAAAACACCTGGACGAAATTTTGATTCCAATAAAAATTGAGAAACTAAGTTGTCTTGGCTTTAAAATGATGATGTAAGCTATTAGAGATTCAATATAACCTCATCTTTTTAAGTGCAGCCCTGGGCCATATTTTCTAGTCAAGGGAAACTTTTCTGTGCTGCTTAGTATGTTCAGTGAAAACTCACACTTTTATGGTGAAAAGACAGCTTAAACAAAAGTGTTTTAAAAGGCTTTGATTTCTTTCTTCTTTCACTTTAAAAATTACTTTAATGCCTATTTTAATATATGTTGAACTTCAAGGAAGTTAGAATTTTATATTCCTAATCAGTGCTGCATTCAGAGCACTTAACCTTACAAATATATTCTGTTTCAAGTAAGACTCCCTTTCCTCTACTTCCTCAAGTACCCATAGAAAATAGTTCACCTAAACAAGTTGCGATCACGGATGTTGAAGGTGAGCACAAAAATAATCATGCTTTAGAGACCAAAGCTAAGAATTTTGAATTAGAAAATTGTTAGTTTTCATCCTTGGATTCAGCCCCTCCTCCCCACTATACATGTTCTTGAGTTTCTTGAGTTTAAGTGTACGTTGCTTCTGACTTCAATATGAATGATAGACTAGCATAGTTTTCCATAAGATGTCTCAAGAAAATGCATTATTAATTTGGAGTAAATATGAACGTTTTTGTAGGAAATGGCTTGGATTCAGACATCTGGAAAATGAAAGCATTATATATTGACCTACTGTAATTTGCTATGATGCCGGTAATTTCATATTCATTTGTCTTGGTACCAGTGGGGAGAGTACTGCATTTAAAACCAGAACTGCTTGTGCTGTGTTATTTAGAACAGTACTCCAAAATCAAAGAACCACTGCAGCTATACCTAATCAAGGAAGATGCATTCCAGTTCTGCTGCCTTTAAGTACACGGGGTCAATATGTGTTCATTTGCAAAGACTTCTTCACTTTTGTGGCAGCAGGAGGCAGATCACCTGTGCAACCACATACAGATAGTGCAAAACTGCCCCAGCAGTGACAGGAATTGGTGCTTTTTGCAGAGTGTCTGGACCAGTTAATCCCTGAAAGTCCCTGGCCCAAGGCAAAAAGGGCTTTTTAAAATTAAATAAATAACTGGAGAAAACCGTGGAATAACAAGGTGCATGTCTAGCTCACAATTCTATTTATTAA
Organism: Falcunculus frontatus; assembly: GCA_013398115.1. Lineage (NCBI taxonomy): Eukaryota > Metazoa > Chordata > Aves > Passeriformes > Falcunculus > Falcunculus frontatus. The sequence goes on from VZRV01000687.1 coordinate 80,708, forward strand.
CAGCAGAACTGTGCACTGCTGGTTCTTTAGAATGTGTTTGTGCTCCCTTCAATTACTTGCTGAGAGCTGCTCAGATCGAGCCCCTGTGTCATTGTTTGTATTGCACAGGAACATGAATCAAGTCTGTCACACTTTTGATGTGGCTGCCAAGTCAACAGCACAGTCATTGTAAGTACTTAGCAAAACCCCCTCCATGTTTTCTACCAATGCAGACAGAACAATTTTTGCCCCTTTGCTTGTTTTTATCACTCTGTGGAAGATTCCTTTAAAAGTGACATTTATTTGTCAGCTGAAAAAATTGATCTTGTCAGGTGTTGTTCTTAATTATAGATTTTGAGATTTATGAAGTTCACATTTTGTTTTTCATTTCAGGACATACTGTCTCAAAAAGCATAAAGTAAATTACAGCCAGCATTGCATTTTTGTATTTTCTTACTTTGGTAGTTTCTTTTCAAAATTTCTCTACTTGTAAGGAATCAGATCCAGCAGTAGTCCTTGCAAAAAGCAGAGGTTTGGACAGGTAGATGTGTACTGAATCCCAAAACACAGTTAAATACAAGCTATCCTAATCTCTTTATGGGAGAATATTAAGCTGACATTGTCAGTTTAATTTCATCAAAGGCATAAATGTCCTGTTGCCCCAGGGACTCCAGGAAAAGGTATTTTCAGTTTTGGTCATTATGCCAGGCATAATAGTCTCTGTTCTGAGCTGTTGTTATGGGCTTAAAATAGGAAAAGTAGTAGCATGCAGAATGCAGTATATAGAAAAAATCCATGCACTTTAATTTGGGTTGTCTGTAATGGACAAAAGCTCTAAGGCAAGATAAAACTATGGTAAAATTCCAGCCGTGGAAGTTAGGCAGTTATTTGTTTCTGTATATAATACTGTTAATCTGGCAGTTTTCATTACACCATGGATTTGGTTTCGCACTCCTTAGAGTTCAAATCCTAGCTGAATAGTTGATGCCAATGTCACAGTTTAAGACCAAATGACAGTGCAGAGACTGAATAGATTTGGGCATCAAAGCACTTCAATCATAGATTTATGTAGTCTTTGAAATTTCTCCTGTGTTCTGTGGAAGAGATGGCACAGTCCAGGAAAGAAATCAGTGAGTTAGCTTAATTGTTCCAGCCCTGCCACATGTCCTCCTTTAGCTGTGACCATCCTCATCCTCACAGGTGTCCCTAGAGATTGAAGCCATGATCCCAAACCCTTCTGGAGGGCTGTGTGTCCCTTGGCTGCTCTCCCTGCAGGGCTCCAGGCAGAGAATGCCTGATTTTGGGCTGGCTGGTTCTTGCTCTCAGTGCCTGAGAACTGGCTCGCTGGTGCTCACAATCTGCTCCTCTCCAAGGCTCCCCTCTCTAGGTGACTTCTCCACTCTCATAACTAAATTACTCCCTTATGCTGTAGGGTTGAGCTGCTACAGCAGGTTGTTTTCTTTAAAACAGGTCTGCAGTGAATTTCTGAAACATGTTCACAATCATTCTTTAAATGTCAGGTACTAACCTTGGAATTACTGGATTTAGATTCTCACCTACAGCCCATTTCTCTGATACCCAATAATAACCATCAACAGTTAATTTTCTATCTCCTTTATTACACTTAAAACAAACAATCAAAAAGCTAACTGCATTGCTGCTGCTGACATTGGCCATAAAGCTCCAGCTGTACGCTTAGTGCAAAAAAATGAAATAAAAATCAACTGCACCACCAACCACCCCCACATCCCCAGCCCCACTGAAACAGCAATAAGAAGCCCTGCGGCTTTAGAGAATGCAAAGATTTCTCAGTTGGATTTGATACAATTTATTTCCAGTAAGTTTCACAGTCAGGAGAAAAATTTAAAAGTTGCTCTGTTTAGAGCATAATAAAAAAATAAAATTTAATGGATTCATTTGCATTTTTCTATCAGTTATCCATGATTCATACTTACATCTTGGAATACAATACGTAGATGAGTCATACAGAGAAACAGCCTCTGCATAGGAAATTACACTGTCATTTGTAAGTAACATTGCTTTCCCAAGCTGAAACCTTCGGAAGACGGGCCACAGAAATTGGAGATAAATCTTCACTGACTTGGAGCACTTGTTTAGAAAACCCACTCCCCTCTGTGTGTGTGAAACCAGAGCCTGACTCAGAGCATATGGAGCGTGCAGTTACTAACTCCCATCAGCTCTGGGGATCCTGGGAACCTTTCAGGATCACCACCTCAGCTAATCTTTTTTTTTTTTTGGAACAAGATACGTTAAAGGACACCTTGCACTTGGGTGTTCCAACTGAGCCTCCTTGCAGGGCTGTTCTTCCTGTTCTTGGAGCCTTATGTACACCTGGAGTCAGGGAGTCAGGTGTCAGACTCCTTGTCTGCTACCAGCAAACTCCTCCCTTAGCACACACTCAGCAAGCTTTGAACGAGGCTTGGTGAGAACAGCAAAGTCAGGCAGGACAAAGAGTGCCAGGACAAGGAGCCTCGGGATGGAACTGCTGCTGTGACAGCCAGGGGCTGTCCCACACTCAGCAGGGAGCTGAGCAGTGCCAGCCCCAAGAACTGTGGTTGTTGAAGCACCCTGCTGAGGGAGATGGAACTACTGCTCTTGTAAGACCTTTGATGAAGCAGGGTCCCTTGTGCATTAACATGTCCTCTTAAAATTTCTGGAGGCTTGTTCTCTTTTGTGTGAGATCATCATTCAAGACAGAAGGAATGAAGCTCAAAAGCTTCCTAGTTTTTCCAGGATGCTCTTGAATATTCCCAAATGACGGAAATGGGAGAGAGAGAGAAAATATCATACCAACAGCATCTGTTGACTGCCAAATGCGTTGTAATTCTCTGGCCTTTTAAATAAATGCTGTTCATATGCATTGCAAAGCCTGCAAGAGGAGGAACTAAACACACCAAGATTTGAAACCCTGTGCTCAAGAGGCTGAGTATCACTCAGACTGTGGTTTCTGAGTTCAAATATGAGTAAACCACAAATTTTCCCAAATCTGGAAACACAAGACTGCACACCTTTAATCACTGGTATATAGTTTACCTGATTAGTATTTTCAGAGCATCAGTAAAACTCACAGAGGGAAAACAGACATGAAAACTAGAGTGTATGCATAGAATATCAGTGATTATGTTATATATGCATCTGAGATTTGTACTTTATTCAAGTCAGGATCTAATCCAGCTCCCATTAAGTCAGTGGGAATTTTGCCAGTGAAAACAATAGTAACAGGATCTGGCCAAAATAATTTAATCCACCCTCTTCAGCTGCTGTGCTCACAGCAAGAATGTTGCCATTAAGAAGTTTATATGGACATAAATATTCACTTTAATTTCCTAGAGTTTGTCTACTTGCTTAAAATTGCATTTGTGATTAAAAAAAAAGAGCAACACAGTGTACTGTGGTGGCATTTTAATCACTCTAGGTTCAGGAATAAATAGAAAAACATCTTAAATATTTTATACAGATTATATTGCAATTTTGAATTAACAATTCATTTTGGAGTTGTTTATATCTTTTTCTTTCTCTGTTGGTTTATTTTTCTTCTGTTGGTTCAGGTTTCCAAGCTACTATGTGAGAGTGATTGTGATGGGTTTGAAATTTTTTCCCACATAATAGCATTCTGGAAAATTGTCACCATGCATGTTGTATCACTGAATTGCATCTTGCCTCATGCTGTGATTTCATTCCAGGAGGAGGAAAGGTTTAGGGGTGTATCATACTAAGACTCTGTTTAATGGACTGCTATAAGCCTTTGAAGGATGCAAGAGCATCAACATGGGGAAGTCTTTAGCAGCCGAAGAGTTTTTGAACAGTATTCAAAGGTTTACTACACCAGATCCTGCTCCTCAGTGCTGCCCTTTGCCCATGAACTTCCTCAGGAGCTGCACCAACTGAGAATTGCTCAGGTTTAGCTCCTTGGCTTTGAACTTCCTCAGGGAGAACAAGATGCCTTTTTAAGAGACCTGGTGGCTTGTGCCCCTGTGCCTGGCATCTTCTCTGAGCTGACTACCCTTAATACTTCTGCAGCTCCGTGCCCTTCCTTTCTGTCCCACTGCAGGAGCAGCAGTGAGCCCTGAGCTGTGACTGCACTGCAGCTGCAGTCAGCCCTTCTCGGGGAAGGCCAGCACTGATGTGCTCCAACACAGACCCCAGGATGTCTCAGGAGTGTGGAGAAAATGTAGTTCTGCTCTTGGGGAAGAGCTTGGGAATCTGTAGGAGCTGACCAGGAGTGGCAAAGAGTGAGTTTGGGGCTGTGGCAGCTGCTTGTGCTGCCCCCAGGATACTGCCTCACTTTACAACCTGCCCCATGTGCCCCTGCCGACACCAGGGCAGGAATCTGGTAATTTGGTACATTGCACATCCTGGCATTGCCACTGAGAGCATTTGGGATTTGAAATAATTGCCTCTGCTTTGTTTCTCTGACAGCTTGGCAGTGAGGGGGCAGAAGCCAACCAGACAGAATGCACGTGGTTGTCATTTATGAGTAACCACAGGTCTAAAAGCACCTTGCACTGAAGGTGGCCATTTCCTGTCCTAGCTAACTTCAGCGCAGAGGAAAAGCATATTGTCCATGCCTCCCAACATTTTTTTCTCCTGATGTCCCCACAGCCTTGAAATATTATCTTGTCCTGTGCTACTTATTGTTAAAAAGTCACTTGAATTTCAACTCTTCTCCTGCTCTCCCTCTCCTTTTTTTCTCCTAGATGTATTTTCTCCAGTTTCTGAAGCCTTGAAAATCTTTGGAGGTTAAACTAAGGCAAGAACATACCATGCATCCATTTTAATGCCTCCTTATGGCCCCACAACAATATCTAATATTGTTCTTCTTGGGCAATCTGAGCTTCCTCTCTTAGTTTTAAGGACCAAAAAAAGAAAACCATCTGGGCGCAGCCTAGTGCAGGCAGAGGGCCCAGGGGAGGCAGTAACTGTGGTTAAAACAATGTGTGCTGGCTGTGTGGGGCTGTTCCAGCTGCCTCATGCCCCCACTGAGAGTTTGGGTATCTTCACCTCCTCGTAGAACAAACTTTAAATTGGGTTTGCTCTGGTTTTTATTGTTGCCAGTCCCTGGATGTGGTCTCAGTGATGGTATCCAAACCCTTCTCTTCGCCATTCCTCCTGACCTTGATATTGTGGCTCGCTTTTTCTTTCCCTCATTGTCTAGTCTTGCTTCCTAGGACTATCTCTACACAGCAGTATAGACCTGTGTATTAGTTGTTTTTTGGGGTATTTTTGAAATTAATATTATAACTGCAGAGGCTGTTACCCAGGAAATATTTGGATCATTTCACAGTGGATATCTGAATCCTATTAGTGGGTAGTGAAGGTTACAAAATTCTCATTCTCTCTCCTGAAAATATTTGGGAGGATTTTATGTGTGCCTCTGCAAAACCATTTAATTCTGTATTCTGACTATCTGGTTATAAAGTTGATTGTATATTAGATTTGGTTTATGAAAGAGACAGCAAAATTCAATGCATTGAATTAAAGTTCTGAATATGAAATATAAAAACATTCCTCCTGGATATATTGAGTTATGAGTTCTGTGACTGAACATTATTTTATATTTATATTTGGTGAACTATTTATTCCAAATAGATTAATTATAAAGATGACTCTGAAAACAAAACAAGATCTCTCAACGTATAGTTGCTTGATTTTGGGGGTGGGTGGTTTTTTGATTATCTAATCTATTGAGAGAATCCATGCATCTTTATTATACTACTTAATGGCCTGGAAACACATTACAACAGCATAGTAGTTTATTTATAGCTATATAAAGTTGAATTACTTTTAATGAGACATTTGCATACAATTATTGCAATCACACTGAAATGGAACAGCTACCTCAGCACATTTTTGAGACTTTGGCTCAAGAACTCTGAGGATTTCCCTTTGCAGCTGCTGGGAAAAGTAAATTTTTTTACCCACGCTCCAGACTGCCGTACATGCACTACCACTGTTTCTGGAGGGAGGGAGCCCATGTTGTTCCAAATTAAACTGTAAACACTGATTCCCCTGAGAAGTCCAATAGGCTCGGTACACAATATAAGCAACTAATGTTTTTATGGACGTCAGCTCTCATAGTAAGTCTGTTTTCTATTTCAATTAATATTTTGCATAAATCAGTGTCTCAGTAAAATAAGCAATACCACACCGAAAAGAACACAAGGCAACTGTAATTAAGCCATATGTTTAGTAATGTGCTGAACAAACAATGGAAAAAATTACTCTTTGGTTACTAAATCAATTGTAATCAACCTCATTCCGCCCACCCATCCACCTCTATGAGGGAATAATACAGCTGTAGATATCAGGAACAAATCCAGCAACTAAATTAATAAAGCAAAATTGGTGGTTCAGCTACACGTGTCAGCATGAATGTATCGCTCCCTGCAGCTTTATCTCCACAAACATGGTTTTGCTCCCACAGAGCACTTTAAAATCCATACTGTTAAAATAAATATAAAGAAATTACTCAGCTTTATAATTACAGCATCATTTAAGAATTTCTCTGCCTTTTGTCAAATGGTTTGAAATATGATGGATTATTGCTAACAACTATTTATCTCCAATAGTCAAATACAACCTACGGGCTAATACTGCTTTAATTTATATCCAGTGAATAAGGCTATCAGAATATCTGGTTTGCTGTCAGGCAGCTTGTCAAGCTCACAGTGATGGCCTGAGAGAGGGGATTCGTGGCACAGGGACTGCCATCACATGGTGTGGGATAGCACATCAATGTGATTCTGCCACTTCAATGTAAATACTTGATAGTACAGGGTCATCTTTCATCAAACCTTCCCTCACAGATGTGGCAGAGGAAAGGCATTTCCTGCCTGCCAGAGTGAGGGCAAAGATGCGAGGGATGGGTTTAACATTTTCTGGAGCCTGAAGCCAAAAACTGCATTCTTATTAGCTTGGCAAGTGCTCATGGCTGCTGGCTGTTCTGCTGTGGCGTATCACTGGTTCCTGCCAGAAAGGAGTGGTGTTGATAATAGGAAAGCATTGAAGAAGTGCCTGCTCCAGGTCCATGTGTTCGCAATAGGGAGCACAGCAGCATCCTGGGCTCAAGGCAGCCCTGCTGTGTCTGTCTGGGAGCCAGTGTGAACAGAACTGGAGCGCACACGGAACCTGATTCATTTTAGTGTGTGCAACAGAGGGGTGGAAGACACACACAGGCTTTTATAACCCTCGGGAACAGCAACAAGGGATGTCAGCTCACTTACCAATGGCTCTGGTTTGGTTTTCCTGCAAATTGCAGTATTCATGTACGGCAGGAAGTGCCTGGGAATTCATTTCAGGTGAAGTGCTCACAGATAATGTGTTTAATGCTTTTATCTTATTAACCTGTGACTATTAGTCGGTGAACTATTTAAAGAGCTAAGCGCTATTTAACAATAAAGGACATTTCCTTGCCAGCTATTTAATAGTCTTCAAAGAGCAGATATGGCTTGTGGGCATGAAAAAGAATGAAAGGAAGAAGCAAAAGCTTCTAATTCCTGGGCTGAAATTCCCTGGAGGTGTTTGTTCAAAGAAGGAAAATCCAGATCCCCAGAGCCTATTCCTAAAGAGAATGTAAAACTGCATTACTTTTCTGTATTTCTTATGTAAGATTCCACTAATCAGGATTTCCTGGATAAAGGAATGTCAGCTAAATCTTAATTTTTGCTGGCTTCCCACAGAGTAGCGATTATTAAATCAAATAAATACCTCCTACAAATATATCTATGCAATGCTAAAAGTATAATTCTTATTGTAGGAAAAAAAAAGCTTTACAGCTCTACTTGTAGTTTATAAATATTAATGAAATAATTTTTAGTAGAGCCTTGTGAACTTAGAAGATATCTAGAAAGTGTATGCAATTATTACATAATGTAATCAAGAGTTTGAAGGAAGTGGAGACAAATCCTGAAAGAAAATTTAAGTTTGCTTGGAAGGTTCAGATACATACCTTCAGTGATTTTTAAAAACATTTTGAGTTCTAAGTTACATTAGTGCCTTGATGCTATTGAAAATGTTGGGTGCCTAGTTTTATATCAAAATCATTTTTAATAACCGTTAGTGGTTTGACCAAAACCACAAAAATTAGTGAGAAGTGAACTTAAGAGCTGGAAATGAAAGTCCTTATTTTCATAGTTAAGATTATTCTGCCATAACTAACCTGTGTGCATTGGACTGACTTTGCTCCAGCTTTCTTTACTCCAAAAACATACAAATGTGATGTGCCAGTAGGTCCAGTTTTGAATATTCAGTGCTCTACAGGATCTGTGGATGCTGATGAGATACCAGGCACAGACATCACTGGACCTTATGCATCCAAGTTAGCTGAAAAGCCATCTGCAGCAGCAAGCTCATGTCTCCTGCTCCTGCTTTGAGTGTTTGGGGATAGAGGCTACAGTAGCACCTAGATAAAAACAACATTAAACTACAGAGAAACCGCAGTAGTGTGGAAGAGTTGTCAGTGGCTGTGGCTGCAGATCTGCAGTGGGAAGTGGAATAGGACAGGTGTCCTACAAAAGCCCAATTACTTCTTTCAGTGTTTTATTATAAGGTAGTCAGAATAATATAGAGTATGCAAATAATCCTGGCATTGGAATACCATGTTATTCGTTTAGCATACAACTGCTCTTCTAGGCACTGAGTTGGGTGCAATAAAGTGGATTCTACTGCACCATGATGAGACAGGTTTACTGATGAGAAGCAACTGGAGGAATCCTGATGAGTAAATACATCTATCTGCACTGAATAAGCAGTGAAGGCAAGGGTTGATAACACTCCCAACAGTTCCCACCAGACCTGAGGTCATTCCAGAGTGAGTAGCAGCCTACTGCTTCTTGCATTCCATCTTTTCTTTATTGGCAGACGGAGAGTATGGGAAATATTGTGACCATATGAAATAAACCCAGGGGTACCAAACTGGCCGTGTGGCAGCTCATTTGAGAGGTCAGGTCTGTGAACTGCTGGAAGGGGTCACATCTTGTCTGGTGTCATGGGCTGGCATGGGGCCGCAGTCCTGCGAGTGTTACATTGACAGAAGCGATGCCAGGAGGGCTCACACAGCTGAGGGCTGGGAGGCTGAAGGGGATGTGAGTCAGCCCCGAGGCAGCCGCCCCCTGAACAGCCAGAGCTGCCTCAGCACGTGTTGCTGCCAAAGCTCTGCGGGGACATCGGGACACAGGTTACTGCTGGGGAGGGGACTGTGAAGGAGCTCTGACACCTCGCTCCCTGGCACCCTGCTGGTGCCACAGCTCTGCTTGGCTCTCTCAAACTGTGCTTCAACCCATTTAAACCCTCTGTGTCTTAGGGTGGTACAGGCACTGTGAAGTGAGGGATGCTCAGGGGAATGTCTGAGTCTCCCCCAGCTGGGCCAGCAGACTGAGATGTGGGGCATCAACTTCTTCCTAGGAGTGGAAGCACTGCCCTACTGAAATTACAAAAAGCTCAGTGGTCCTACAGTGTGTTTACATACATTTGAAATAGAGTGAATCAAATGGAAGTAAAAGATAAAGAGAACAAATGTGGACTTCAGGAAGATTTATAACATGTCAAAACTCAGGAGAAAAATTTGCAGTAATGATGTAGCAGACGAAAATAAGTTACTTTGCATTACTAATGGACAATTTATATTACAAAGCCACTGTCCCATATTGCACAGTATGCACACATTATAGAACGTCCTCCCTATCTCAAGTAGATAAATAACATTAGCACAAAGCCAAGAAGATTTATAACATGCATGAATCTCTCTCCATTACTCTTTTCCGACTAAGTTTCTGTAACTCTTTCTATTGCATATGAATTACTTCACTGGCCAGGCTAATTCCTGGAGTAACTCCCTTGGCTCCAGTGGAAGCACTCCAAAGATGATTTTGAGGTGTACACTAAAACAGGTCATACAGGGAGTAGATGGATGTTATAAAACAAAGTACTCATGCTAATTGGCCATGGCATCATCCCATCAACCCCAGAGCAAGTGGATTGCTCCTAGCCTCAGTTACAGGTCTCTCAGCTACAGACCAGTCATTTCTTTCTTTTCTTTTTCTATTGCTTTCTATTCTAAAGCAATTAGCTCATTGGAAACTATTTTTCCTTTCATCTGGAGACAGATGCTATTTTTGCTTATGTTTTTATAGTTACTACCTAATATGACTTTGGTTGTTCTGGTAGAAATGTACTGTTGTACTTCGACTGCCTGTCACCTTCCAACTAGAGATCCCAAAGCACATCTCATGCCTCCCAACACTCAGGAGGTAAATAAGTAATTTTATAGATATTTAATAGACAAGAGGAGTTCAAATTCTGTCTTGTCTGGAAAATTCTAACGGGTTTAGAGTGCTTGCCTTTTGGGAATGGTCCTTGCACAATCACATCCCAGCTGTTCTTTCTGGTGGAAACCTGAACGATGCTTGGTGTGCATCTAAATGGACTTTCTGCTGTAGGTGGAGATTACATCAGTGCACTGATGGTTTGTGTATGGGCCTGGGTCTGCTGCAACAAGCTGTTACATTTCTTCCTAACATGTGTTTCACATCACTACAGAATTAGCACATCATCACACAAATGATCAATGCCGGGTTCAGTCCAGGAGGGAAACAAATTTAAAAGGAAACTGCATATGCACAATTTCAGAATTTTTAATGGGAGCTGCTGCTAAAAGGCTTGTAGAAAAATCCTGGCACATATTGAGGTAAGAAAAATGTCTTTACAGTTTTAAAATTTCAGATCAAAATTTTCCAGAGCTCTCAGCAGCACTAATCAAGACCAAAAAAAAAGGCAAAGTTGTGTTAATTATGCATGTGTAACAGTCTGGGAAATGTGGAAAATCTTAAAATTATAAGAAAGGAGTTTGATGTTCTATTTAATATTTAATTTCATTGACACCCCTCCCCCCCCCCCAAATTAACAGAAAGCTAAACTTCTTGAAATGCATATGGACTGACACTAAGTATGAACATTTTCAGTCTTAAAGGAATAAAATTGAGAAAATGGCAAGCAATCAGAAACAAAAGTTACATTACATGCTTAACTATTGTATCTATAGTGGCCACTACTACTGCCATTATAATACACAAGAGAATTTGAAAGCATTTAGATTTGCCTTTTCAGCTGACAATCTGCCGCAGGTGCTGTGCTATTATAAATAACTATTCAGCTGTTATGTGTTATTGTCTAAATCACCATTTTGAACCTGAAGTATAAGCTGTACAACTCATAGATCAAATCTAAGAAATTGGCTCTTGTTTGCAATGTAGTTATTTTAAAAGAAGAAAATACCCAGTAAATCAAACTCACAAAGAATTTTAATTATGCTACTTGTTCCTAGGAGCAGTATTACAGTTTTACATTCCAACACTGTGTGCATGGGAAATGTAATACACAACACCTGTTAACAATACATACTCTGATGAATGCTTGGCTAAAAATTGGTTTCTGATTTTTTAAAAAATTATATAGGGTGGAGAGAAAGAAGATTGAGTCCATTTTTTTCTGTAAGCAGACAAATAGTATCTATTTAGTATAATGATTTACATTTTACCATCAGATGAAATCATACAGGGAATTTTTTTTGGTCTAATACAGAAATAATTATGATTGCTCTATCATTATTACATGAGTGATGATAGGATTTATGCATAGCAGCAAAAGGTGTAGGTAGCACTGGAAAAATTGTTTCCATTATAATCCCCTACTTGCAAGCTCTGATTTTAATTCTCATTTGGCATCAAAAATTTACATGGTTGAGTTCAACTTAAAAAATGCTTTATTTGGATTGCATTCAATTTCTCTATATTTTCAACAAGACTTTTCACTGTGGCTGTGAGAAAAATATTTCTCTGGCATGTGTATAAAACATCCAGTTACAGTTTATACTTTGAAACGCAGCAGAGGCAGTGAAAATTTAAATAGTCATTTATCAAGAGTAATGTCTGGCTTGGGTAACACGCAAAAGGTAGTTACCAAGAAGGAATGTGTGATCCATGTGCTAGTGTAAAAGCAAGAAGTAGAAGAAAAATTACATTGTGTGTGATAAACCCAGGAAATAAAACTTTGAGTCACTTTTGTGTAGGAAAGCCTACAATCATCTTTTGAAGCTTAGTCCGGTTTTGGAGCTTGATCTTCTTTTCATCAAAGGGAGTTTCAAAATTTACATCAGAGGAAAGAAAGAGGCAGAAACCGGAGTTGAAAGAGCATCCCTGATCCTCCATTTTGGGGACTTTCCATTTTTACTGCAGTTGAGTTCTAATTGCTACTTTTATGAATAGGTAATGGCTCAGTCCTCCCATCCTTGTTCTGGCTGAACTCCCGTGGCTTTGCCTGTGAATTGCTGAGCTGCTGCCCTGCTCAGGTGGCTGCAGGGCTGAGCTGGGGGAGCCCTGGCGAGGGATAGCAGCAGGAGGGCGCGCTGCTGGTTCTGAGCACACGAAAGGTTGAGGAGAACCACTGCAAACATGACCCACACAGCCTGACAAAGCCGTGTGCTACTGAACACAAATGCTTTCACTGCAGGGTTCCCAGGGAACAAAGGGAGTCGTGGCCTTTACAAAGTACATAAATGGGAGAAATACTTGTATACAAAGTCTGACTCACAGCTCATGGAAAGAATATGACAAACTTCTTAGTCTAATTCATTAACTCTAAATAATGTCCTTTCAATTGCCATCCCCAGAAGCAGTTTCTATTGGAGCTATTTTTTATCCTTTTGCCACAGATTGTTTTAAAAGAATTATGGGAAATGACAGCAGTAGAACTAAAGTTCAATTTTTCACAGATGAAACTACAAAATGCATGGAGTAATGTAATCCAGTCAGACAAGTGAGTAAATTATATCTTGGTTGCAACAACACACTACTTGCTGAATATCAATAAGGATATGTTTCCTTCTTTAGAGTAAAAATAATATTTGCTGTTAATGTAAATGGCTCAGAATGTCTCTGGCAGTATAGGCACAGATGCCAAACAGCATTAGAATTGAGCAGAATCTCATATGTTTTGTTTGCGAGGAAGAGGAAGATCGTGTTCACAGATGTTAAAACAAGGAGGATGATTCCTTTTACACTGCTTTACCATAATGAAACTCCATTAACTTCTATCGTCTTCTTTCAAATTTCAAGTAAATGAGAAAAGCATAAGCTCCAGTTCAAGGAACACTGTCAAACAGTGCACTGGGGTTTTTCATTCTCCTTCTAAATTTCCTAGGATAAGTATGTGGGTAACTCTGCTCCCTGTGGGCCAAAATATACCCCAGTTCTCCATAACCCAACAGTCATAAGTATCATCAGAGTATGTGCGAGCTGTGCCCCATCTTTCTCTTCCTTTGAGTTTTGGGTTCCAAGATACCGAGGAACTCAAGAATGGGTTAGACTAATCAGACTTCCACTCTACAACAGGCTAATTCCACCTCAGCTAAATCAATACATTTTTAAATAAATACCTTATGGAAGCATTTGACCCCTGTTCTAGAAGAAACCCATGAATGTTCCATATGACATCACACGCAGAGCTCGTATGCAGTTAAAGCGATATTCTTAGCACAAATATATGTGCTGGCCTTGGGTCCTCTGCTCAATGAGTTTTATTTTTACTAGAAGTAATATACTTAAGCTCTCTAGAGCTCTGCAAATTCATTTTTCACATGCAACTACATAATCTTTTTGGAGTGAATATGGACATTAACTCCTCCTTGCAGCTCTCTATAAACATATGCTTGCACAGCAGATATTTCAAATTCAGAATCCAGGAAGGAAAGTGCTCCCAGGACTGATTACTGAGTTATATACCCTTTTATTTTAATGTACTTTGCCAAGATGAGTCCATAACCTCAAATGAGTCAGGGAAGAAGAGGGGAAGGGCAATAACAAACAGCTTCATCGTAATTTTAACCCTATTGCCTAGTGATCACAGAATAACCTTTATGTTTACACACTTAAGGAGACTTTACAGACACGTTCTTCCTGAGCTCCATCCACTCCTTGGGATTTGTACTCTGCGATTCCAAGTACACAAGGAGAAGACACGTGACACCTAACCCAATTCATTACTCGGTTCTGGTGGCAGGGACAGGATGTATTGCTCAACTGCAGAGTGACAAATTTCACTCTCTTCACTCTGTAAAATGGAGATACATTTGCCAGACTGACTCTCCAGCTGTTGTTGCCATAGTTGGGATCTTGCTCCAAGATACCACTTAAACACGATGTTATGTCCCAGTAATTCAGGCTTGCCGGTCCTTATTAAATAATTAAAGAAATATTAAGACACCTTGGAAGCTGTTTGTGTAGTTCAACAAGCAAACGCTTCACAAATGAACAATAAATACAGTCAGCTCTAGTATACCAAGACAACTTTTTTCTGGAGTCTCTCTATTGAAAATCCCTCTGTAATTTCAGCTGGATGTATTATTTCACTTGCTGCCCTAAATTGTTATATGTTATTCTAAAAGTTCGTTAATATCATATGGAGAAGGTGGCAAAAAATCAATAGAACTTCACAACAAAGGCATGAAAGGAGTAGAATATGAAATCTCTGAAAGAAATGATGTTCCCATTTGGGGGCAAAAGGGCAAGGACAATGGAATCAGTGAATTTATTATTTTTTTTTGTAGACTTCGCAGCGTTACTAAGACGTAATACTTCACACAGTTGTGTCTTTCTATCTTCTTTGGTCTGCCAACAGAATGAAGCAGTAGTTCAAACCAAAAAGTCAAGTTTTGTCTATCAAAATGAAATTTCAAGAGAGTTTGCCCAGAAGATTAATGTCTCATCTTTTTCATGGAGTAAAATATACTCCAGTTCATGTAAACTTGCCAAGATTAACAGTAGTTTATATTCTTAGAAAAGATACAGAGTAGATGGGAATCCGAGCTCAAGTGGCAGTCTGAAGAGAGAATATATACATATATATTACACAGAACCAATACTTACATATATGTTTAATATATAGCATATTTTATACAGAATAGGAATATATGTAATACTGTATTTGACAAATTTTATCTCTATTTGCTATTATAACTTGTTTAATTATTCTTTCTGGTGATTTTTCTCACGACATTAATTGGCACATGCTGTACTGCACAGTGTGTCCTCCTGAAGAATGCAGCTCTCTGTCAGTGAAACAATGCTCACAACAAACCCCAAACCCTACACTAAGCTTATGTTAAATTATTTGTCCATTGTCACCAGTGCACTCATGGCTGTATAAGACTTAGGGGGCTTAGAGTCATTCAGTGGTCAGTGCTCTTCTTTTGGTCTCTTGTCTTGAATTTGAGACTTCTGAGTGGATTGTCCTGGTTTGAATTATGACTGTGAGGAGTCCTTGAGTTCTACAGAGATTTTGGGTTTTGTTTTAGCAACTGCTGACCTTGAGGGAAGGTAGTTTGAAACAGCTGTGCTCTAAATTATCCATATTGCTTTATCTTACACATCAGGTCCCATAGTTTAGGTTTTTTTACTAAAAGGTACTTAGAGGGGAGAAAAACCTAAACTTTCTTAGTTCATACTGATGGTGTACTGCAATATTATATGCACATTTAAATTATTCCTACGATTTAATACATAGTAAGGAGCTGTCTTGAACTACCGGGTTAAACACATTCCTATTTCTGCTTGAAGTTCTTGCTTGCAAGAAAATGTACAGGTCCCCTAGAGATGGGCTACATGTTCTTTTAAGTCTTTTCTATCTAATTTTTAGGATTTCTATGAACCTCGATTCAATTTCTTGGCAATAGATATAGCAGTCTTCTGGCTATGATCGAGAAGAGAATCAATCTAAAATTTGCTTTTATCCTCCATTGAGCCACTTCCCTTTATGGTGAGAGGATAATGGAATCATTGATAGAATACACATTTTACTACTTTCATTTCTCCGTATGCATATTGTTTTGAATAATTGAAAAGTTACGATTTGCTACATTTAACTTGTACTTTCTTATTGCTGGGCTGAGTACTAATATTACAAGTCTCTCAAAATCACTGTCATATCACATGGAAATTTTGCCTACCTATTAATTAAACAGACAGGGAGAGATATTGAGCTAGATTGTATTGACAAACAGTGAGCAAAAAAAAAAGCAGCATCTCTCCCTAAATAACTCAGAACTCTGTCTATCCTGCTGCTGATACACCAAAGCAGTTATCCTCTTGTATCTGTATCTCATTTTAATTGGATACTGCCTGAGAAATGGCAGAATTATCTTTTTGTTTTAAAAACAAGTTTCCCTGACAACCTGGGATTTATGTTTTTCTTTTCCTAGTACATAATCATGCCCAGAATTTTTTTCTGAAGGTGTGTATCTATATATGTAAAACAGAAAAACATTACCTAGAGGGAATGCCGTTCCCTGGATAGAGTATCTGCAAAGAATTTTATAAAGGAGCCAGGACGGGATGATTAATTACTATGTTAATGCACTTATGTACAGTAATGCAGGGCTCTTTATTAAGAGCCATGTAGCACTAATGTTCTGTTGCTTTCACAAATTACCCATTTGTTACTAGGAGGGTCAACCCCAAATACTGTGTGCAAGTCCTCCACACATGCCCATGGTTTTTTCTCAATTCTTGTCCCACAGGGCACGAGTATAAGCAATTTGTTGTCGTGAGGGCTGGCAGCCAGGGGAGCTAATGTCCATCTGATGTTGATGTAACAAGCAAGGCTCTGCTAGGAATTTCCATCTGCTTTTCATCCAGAATTTGCCTATGTCTAATTACTGTGCTTGGTGATGCTTAACTAAAAGTGAATGGAAATGTGTTTGTGATTGAATGTTTTCACAGGATCTCTGTCAATAGAAGGGTGTTTCTGTGGGCCTGGAGTTTACAAAACCTTTGCTTTGTAAAAGGAAACTTCTGAAAATTCATTCCTTTCCTTAAATTAATACATTTCATTTACTCC
The DNA here is from genome assembly GCA_013398115.1 of Falcunculus frontatus. Classification (NCBI taxonomy): domain Eukaryota; kingdom Metazoa; phylum Chordata; class Aves; order Passeriformes; genus Falcunculus; species Falcunculus frontatus. The sequence continues at coordinate 97,595 of VZRV01000687.1, forward strand.
TGAAATGCCAGGATCTCTGCAATGAGTAACAAAATCAGACTGAATCACCTTGGTTATTAAAACTTTGGAGGACTCAGTGGAATATTTTTGAGCACTTGCAGCTGCTGGTTGTGTTCCACCGTCAAAGCTTTACTTGCAGCTGTGACCTTTATTGCCCTTTTGACATGGACTTGTGTGATGCAGGTGAACCTGCTCCCTGCCCAAAAAGATGTGGTGTCGCGATGAAGAGGAAAGTATTTCTACAAAGACAGCTGTGTAGTTCATTGTGCAGGGAGCAGTGTGGAATTGCTGTATTTGTGATGCTTCAGTGCATAATTAGCAAAATGAAAATCTGAGAACTTGAAGAAAATTGAAGGGAAAAACCAGCTCTTTGCCCAGCCCCTGCCAGGGCTGAGTGTTAGAGTGTGGTGCGGCGGTTATCTTGTACAGGCTGGTGGTGGCCCAGGCACCATGAGCTGAAGAGCTTTAACCAAAGAGAGAAGATAAAGATTAAGTGTTCCTTCCAAGATCCTCATGCACTGAGTGATACCAGCCTTAGCAAAACATCTCCCAAACCTGAACTCTGGTTGCTTCTTAGACAAACAGAAGAGCATTCACCATGTAAAGCCAGATTTTCAAATATGTTCTGTTTAAATTACATATGCCGGAACAGACGCTTTCAGGAAACCTTTGCATCTAACACAGCTACTCCAGTAGAGAAAGAGCTCTGCTGTTCTCCTCTAACCTGGAGTCTCTGTGACCATTAGAAATCATAGGAAATCTACCATGGTTACCTGTAGTAGGAAAGGACTAGGTCAGGGTTTTAAGTTCAGTATTTCTGTGTTGCACTTGCAAGTTTTGCATTTGAAGGAAATCAAAAAGCCACCTTAAATATTCACATACACACGAATGTGGTTTTGTAAACATGAAGGATCCACATTAAATTAGATGGCATGGCTTGATGCGACTATTGAATCCTTCTTTTTTATTTTTTTTTATTTTTTTTTTTTTTATAATTTCTAAGCCTTCTGACACCAGCTATCTAAAAATCTAAATTGAAAAGTTGGAAGTTTAGGAGCTCACTACTGGAAATGTGGTTTGAGCTTCAATCAGTGCTCAGCTTCAATCACCTTCTCAGTTCAGGTTTTGTGTAAGAGAGAATTCAGTCCTTTAATATTGAGCAAGAGAAACAGAATTAGATCTTTCTAAAGGCTTTGAGCCCCCAAGTCTTTTACATTGAAAATGTTCATGGAAGTCAATGGGCATTTTCAGTTCCAGAGGAATGCAGGGTTAGGTCTAACATCTACCTGTTACCAGCTAGATAACATCATAATGAATGTACATAATGTTATATTGCATCCAAATATCACACTTAATTGTCCAGTTTTAACATCTTACTATGTACAGTGCTTGCAGCTCTGAATAATGTTCTTATTTGGTTAGATTTATATACACAGTAAAAGGGGCAGTAACACAGCTGTACAGCTCTCAGCCACAGCGCACAGCACAAATCGTAGGAATTCACAGTGTGGGCTCTATTTCTTTAAAATTCACAGTGTGGGCTCTATTTCTTTAAAATACTATGAATAATTCTACAAAACACTGCAGGATCCAGCTCTCTGAACCTCAAACAGATTTCTGACTCCTTTTGGAAGCGCGATTGGTCTACACGTGTCAGTGAGGGTCAGGGTGTTTGAGCAGGAACAGGAGCTACAGACGTGCTGAATCTCACACTATAAATCACAATCTTAGTGGATAATGGGCATGTTCTTGTCTCTTGTGACCCAGCTAGGACACAGGTACTGCACTTAGTGGTTTGCACATTTTAAGAAACTGATGATGACAACCTTCTGAAGGTGGCAAACTGCTCCAAAGCAGTGGCAGAGCTTGAAACAGCTGCAGGAATCCCGGGAGGCTTTATGTGGGGCACTGCAAAAGAAGCTGTTTTGTCTTACCAGCTCCCTCAGCACATCCATAAACTTTGCAAAGTAAGTTAGCTCTTTCTTTGTTCTCATTACTGTTCACCTACCAAATGCTTGCATTTTATTTGATCTTGCAGGTAACTGCTATTACTCTGAATTACTGCTTCCGCATGCAATACAAAGCTGACAGAGGAAATGTTTCAACGTAGTTTTAGTTCATTACAGTTCCAAGTTTACTAAAATAAGAGGAGCAGGAGCTGGGCCGTGGCGCGGTGCCAGCGCGGCCCTGAGGGGCGGGACGGGGCTCGGAGGGGAGCGGGGCGGGGCGCGGTGAGGGGCGGGGTGGAGCACCTCGCTGGCCGGCGGCCATGGCCGAGAGCGCGCAGGTACCGCCGGGGTGGGAGCGGTGTGCCCCGGCTGGGATTGGGGTGCTTTGTGTTAAATTGCCCCTGCTGAGCTGCAGCCGAGGGCCGCAAGGATGGTGAGGGGCCTGGAGCACCTCGCTTGTGATGATGATGCCGCCGCTGGGCCTGTTTAGTCTGGAGGACATTGGGAGGGGATCTCATCAGTGTATTTAAATGTCTCCGAGCTCAGGAGGATGGTGCCACACTCTTTTCAGGAGTGCCCGGTGACAGGACGAGGAGCAGTGGCTAGAAACCAAAACAGAGGCGCTTCCATCTCAACATGAGGAAGAACTTCCTCATGTTTAGGGTGGCAGAGCACTGGAAC